>JACMIG010003400.1:0-10735 GCA_014805385.1 Levipalatum texanum | reverse complement strand
GGGGGGGGCTTCGCCCCCCCAGACCCCCCTAGCGGCTCGCGCGCACTCAGTATACGTGCATTACAGTCCTGCAGGTTTCCAATGGCCTAATGCGCGCCCTGGGCGCTCCCGGGCTGCCCATTCTGCCCATTCATCCCACGCAGCTGTGGGGATATCATTCTCCTTGTTTTTAGGTTCCCCTGACAGAGGAAGTCACGGCGCATCGAATGCGCTAAAAATCGTGTCAAAATATTGAGTATTAAAATTATGGCAGGGTTTCGAAATTTTCGACTCGAGCCGCAACGCGTCTCAGACGCGTCGCGGCTCGCGCGTGATTTCACACTTTAAAACCTCGCCATAATTTTTATACTCAATATTTTGACACGATTTTTAGCGCATTCGATGCGCCGCGACTTCCTCTTTCAGGGGAACCTGAAAACATGGAGAATAATGGGCCCATAGCTGCCTGGGACGAGAGTGGGCGGAATGGGCGCCCATTAGGCCATTGGAAACCTGCAGGACTGTACAGTGGAATCCAAATTTTTCAGTAAATTTTGCGTGTAAATTAGAACCGTTTTAGCGACCAGCAATCAGAAAAATGAGATCTGCATTGAAGATTTAATTTATGGCGTAAATAAATATTTCCAAACCTTGGAAGGATGGCTGTCTCCATCGATGACGGCATCCTGCTTGATGCGGATTTCAGACACGGCATCGAACATGTACAAGGGACCCGTCTTTCCCATCTTCTTCGAAACGATGAAATCTTGGAATCTGAAAAACATGTAATAATCAATGTCCTCTGAGGCATCCATCTAAAAAAGGTGTGTATAGAATTCACAGACTCCAAAACTTCACGCCCCTTACTACCGAGCAATCTTCCCCCCTTTTCATCGTCAGTGACTGCGAGTCAATGGTTGTAGTTCATCATCTGCATTATCGGGCGCGTGAATTAGAAGCGCCTGGTTTTCGAGCTAGTGAAGATCTCTTGGCTGCCCCCTTCTCTACAACCAGGAAATATTGGCCGACATACGTGTAAAAGTGTGGAATAATGAGATCCTCCTTGACGAACATCAGCGATTCCGCCACCACCGTCTTCAGCTCCGTGAACTCCTTCTTCATCGCCTACAATAATAGAAATAAATAAAAATACACTACATGCTACTCGTTTTCGAGTTATGATCAGGAGAAGTATCCCGTATTCCTGAATTTTATCAGAAAGTCTCGACTTCCGTGTCGGCATTCACAGACATCTACCCGAAAACGTGAAGAGCTAGAGTGGTTTGACCGGGTTCGCAGATCGGATGATGCATTTTGGTTAATAAAAAGAAAAAAATGACATTAGATGCAAAATTTGTCCTTGAAAATGTCATGTCCACGAAGTGCGTTCCTCTGGTATTCTAATGCCGATTTTTAAAATTACTTCTGAACATACATCAATCGCCTTGGCGAGGAACTGGGCGATGGTCATGCCCTTCTTCACGCGCATGTTCTTCCGATGAGACGAGCCGTCCCAGTACGCGTAGGCAACCTGCAGAATGTGAATGAATCGTGGAGCTCACATTTTGCCATTGTACAATAATTAATTTGTTTTCAATCATTTCAGTGATTGTTATCGACCGATTTTTTGGAGAAGGAAATAGTGAGAGCACAAGAAAGTTTCAGAAAGATACTGAAAGCTTCTGTGGTGAAAACGCGTGGTTCGTTGCGCGTCAGATTTTCGAGATCTTTTTCGACGTTTTGAAATAATGTCCCATTTCAGAACTCACCGTAATCTCCTCGTTCTTTTCCCGTTCTTGCTGCGCGTGCCACTCCGTCGCCAACTGCTCCTTTTTCCTGCATGGGCATTCATCACTTTTCGATTCGTAGTCTGATCATTAAATACAATCAATAATATCTACCTCGCCAGTTCCAACTCGCGATCCTTGTCGGGCAAGAAGCTAGTGTTCACCGTAGGGTCCATGCCAAGGCGCTGAAATTTTTTTAATTGATTGATGCTATATCACTGCCTAACTGATCCAATTTCGGAGTTCAGTACGCATAGTAGAATTCCGTATGCAGGTTCGCCCAATTAAAATTAGGAAATCCTATTGACTTTTTTTTATCATACGAAACTCTGTAGAAGCTCCGCAATTTCATTGTGAAAGCAACTGGGAATGGAATTATTCACGCTAGTAAAAATATCATGCACCTTTGTCCCACCTTTTTAGGGATGAACGCAGGTTCGTCGTCTTCCTCCTCGTCTTCGTATGCGAACGAGAGTACGCGCTTCTGTAGTAAGTATTTCATTGAGCAGTCAAACGATTTCGACCATCCTCCACGAGGCCAGAAACTTCCCTAAATATTTTCCGTTTTTGTTCACAATGAGTGAGTGCGTTTCCTTTGGTCCATCACTCCCCCATTGATGTCATAGTTTGAACGAGACCAATCATTTAGATAAAAAAATAATTGTCGCTCATTTATTCGCTCCTACTTTTCTCTGATGTGCAGTTCAAAACGCTTACGGGGGCATCGGCGCTGGTGGAGGGTCCGCTCCCTTTCCCACCGGCTCCTTTCACTTTGTCGCTCCGAGTGCTCGGCTCTCCCACGGTCTGAGCCACCTCCTTTTCCCTGCAACGATAATTGGACTCGAAAACAACAGCCAGGACCTGAGAATATAAAATAAATAATTATAAACCTCTCGAAGATGGCGTTTTTCTGCTTCGCTCGCATTTCATCGAGCGTGACGAGTCCAACTGTGCGGGACTGAAAAGATTTTTTAAAATATATTCTGTTATTTCAGTTTGCTACATCTCGGCTCCAATTGCTACTACTTCAATCCATGAAGAGAATGCCAACCTTGATGGTCTCCTCGATGGCATCGTAGTTGGCCGTGAACTTCGTGTCGATTTTGGCGTTCACTGCAATTTTCAGTGTAACGATCGTTGAACTCAAATTGAAGCGAACGTTTTGGCTCGAAATTCTTTCGTACACACTCGTTGTGCGTTAGAATTCATGTCGGTGCAGAAAATATAGCTTTGGAACTTCGGTTTGACAGGTTTCTTTCAGTCATTCGCGCATGCGTTCGAAATAACATGTTCGCTTTCAACTGCTCTCGATCACTGGAATGAATACTCACGTGTCTTGGCAAGGTCCTCTTCGAGCGCCTTCTTCTGCTTTTCGATGTCTTCCTTCTCGCGCTCGCGGCGCTTGGCCAGGTGGATGATTCGGCCTTCATCCGCTCGCGACATCCTGCAGGAACTTTATACAATGTATTACACGCGAGAAGTAAATATAGCGCTAAACCGGAAGCTGTTCAATCGCCATCAATCAATTTCGAAGAGGGACAGCAGGCCTTTTTCAGAATGTCATTCACGTAGTCTACGGCCTATACCGCGAATTGAAATTTAATCTATGTCGTCGAGCGCGCCGAATCCGATGCAATAAAAATTAAATAGAGATGTTTAAAGTTAATAATACCATTTTGAAAAGAGTCTAAAGTTTTGAAAAGACATGCCGAATTCTCGTATACAGTACGATGCTGGCCCAACCCAGTTTGCGATTGGTGCGCAATCGGAAACTGAAATCGCTGGGTTTCATGTGTTTGAACATGGGAAATTTAATTTAAATGTCGTTGTTGAGTGTGGAAAATCTACAAGGAGGCATAGACAAAACCCACACTGCAAGTAATAATAAGTTGATTAGCCCAGGATTCAATACATTTACTCGCCCTTATTCCCCTTGTATCAGTTCAAAATGCTGCAGTTGTAATAAAGCTTTTCGACACTGAAATCATCACACAAAAAAGGGGGATGAGACCTCCGAACTACCAATGGAACTCGTCCGAAGTCATTTTTACATTTCCATTTGTTATGCACTGACCCCTGGTCGTACCGAACGTCCCTCTGCCATTGTTGTACATATTCATTGTCGAGAATCAGAAGACTGCAGAATAGAAGGTTCTACGGGCATGATTAGAACACCGGGTGTTATTTCGCTGAAAAGCGCGAAATGGATGGCCGGGGCTCTCACGGTCAAGAGCGCAGCCAGCAGGATTGTCTTCGCACCTGCTTATCGGACTTTCAGCGATTTTTCAGATTCTAGTGGGGCTGCCTCTTTATTTTCCCGCCATATTTAGGTTTCCTGCGAAGTCCGACAGAATAAAAGGCCTCGCCTCATCAGCATCACCACAATTTCCGCGCTCCCTTTTCCTTGTTCTTCCCCCTCCGCCTTTTCTAAAACAAAGAAGGGTCCCCCCTATGAAAGTCTGCGCCCTCCGCCTTTTTCGCAGCTTTTTATTCTCTCTTCACCAATTTCGAATAGCCCACTCTTTAATGGTCTCAGCGAAGGCCCTAACATGGTGCGATCATGCATAGTGCTCTTCGAGAACGTTCGGGGACATATCCGCAAATTGCGCTGTCCGCGTAAGAGAACATGATTCGAATTCTTGGCAGCGTGCCAACTTTCGCCAGTCTTCGCGAACCTTCCGAATTTCGTCTTTCCACCAATCAGAGACGCCGGCTCCGCCCACATCTAGAACTTTCGAAGCGCGAAATAGAATAGGCCGCTCGAAAGGTTCGCGCGCTGCTCATTCCTCTCTCATTCGGTACAGTCGTCACAGTTGTATCGCGCCGGGTCGTTTTCTGTCTTTGGTTGTGCTCACTCCCTCCTTACAGGTATACATTCACAATGGCTGAGCAGGCAGGAGAAACCTTCGCCTTCCAGGCTGAGATCGCTCAGCTTATGAGCTTGATCATCAACACTTTCTACAGCAACAAGGTGAGCTCACACCCAACCACCCCCCAGACCTCAACCCCAATCCCGAACCCTTCGAACCCCAACCCTTTCAGGAAATCTTCCTCCGTGAGCTGATCTCCAACTCTTCCGATGCCCTCGATAAGATCCGCTACCAGGCCCTCACCGAGCCCTCCGAGCTCGACTCCGGCAAGGAACTCTTCATCAAGATCACGCCCAACAAGGAAGAGAAGGTGAGCAAAGCATCAAGCAACCCTAAAAACTAAACCAAAAATCAATTGCGCTAACAGTGAATCACTGAAAATAAATTAAAGAAGAACATTCTAGAAGAATATAAAATAAATCAAAGCTGCCCTTCAGACGCTCACCATCATGGACTCCGGAATCGGCATGACCAAGGCCGACCTCGTCAACAACCTCGGAACCATCGCCAAGTCCGGCACCAAGGCATTCATGGAGGCCCTCCAGGCCGGCGCCGATATCTCCATGATCGGACAGTTCGGAGTCGGATTCTACTCTGCTTTCCTCGTCGCCGACAAGGTCGTCGTCACCTCCAAGCACAACGACGACGAGTGCCACCAGTGGGAGTCGTCCGCCGGAGGATCCTTCATCGTCAGGTATACATTGATTCAATTGCACCAGTCCGACTCAAATTTGGGAAATTAAACAGTATTTATGATACTTATTTACATAGTCAGTTAGAGAGAGCATTGTCCATTTATTTAGTAGACATGAGCTTGGAACAAGGGTTTCTCTCGAGGGAAGCTTCTGGACCATTTAGTCATCCTCTACTCAGCTTCCCCAGGTGCTTCATTATAATATGCGGCGAGAGCCCGTTGCCATAGAAGGGGGGACCCGTTTCCGTAGTCTAATTGATGTTCTGGGAGGGCAGATGGCACCCCGAGAGGAAGGGAGTCCGCAAAGTGCACACTCGGACGAGGGAACCCCTGTCACAGACACAGCCATGAGGGATTCAGTGTGCGATAACAAAGATCAATTCGAAATGAATACATTTTGGGGGTGATGAAATATAACTATGGGGATAGTTCATTAGTGCGATGAATTGCTATTTATCGGCGAAAAGAAATTAGAGCTTGGATGGAATAGAGAAAGAATAGCAAAAAATGCAAAAATTAAATGACCACAATTTAATCGAAATCATTGCAGCGAGGTCAACGACCCCGAGATGACGCGCGGAACCAAGATCTGCATGTACATCAAGGAGGACCAGACCGAGTACCTCGAGGAGCGCAAGATCAAGGAGATCGTCAAGAAGCACTCTCAGTTCATCGGATACCCCATCAAGCTCGTCGTGGAGAAGGAGCGCGAGAAGGAGGTCGAGGACGACGAGGCCGAGGAGGCCAAGGACGAGGAGAAGAAGGAGGGAGACGTCGAGGAGGTCGGAGAGGACGAGGATGCCGACAAGAAGAAGGACGACAAGAAGAAGACCAAGAAGATCAAGGAGAAGTACCTCGAGGACGAGGAGCTCAACAAGACCAAGCCGATTTGGACAAGGAACCCCGATGACATCTCCAACGAGGAGTACGCCGATTTCTACAAGTCGCTCTCGAATGGTAATTTTTTTTCGCATTTTGCCAAATATAAAAACCCTATTTCGGAATTAAAAATAACAAAAATATATTTATAACGGCGCTTTTCAGACTGGGAGGACCACCTCGCCGTCAAGCACTTCTCGGTCGAGGGCCAGCTCGAGTTCCGCGCTCTCCTCTTCGTGCCGCAGCGCGCTCCCTTCGACCTCTTCGAGAACAAGAAGCAGAAGAACAGCATCAAGCTCTACGTCCGCCGCGTCTTCATCCAGGAGAACTGCGACGAGCTCATGCCCGAGTACCTCAACTTCGTCAAGGGAGTCGTCGATTCCGAGGACCTGCCCCTCAACATCTCCCGCGAAATGCTCCAGCAGAGCAAGATCCTCAAGGTGAATACCCCTTCCAGAAACAAGGAAATAAATCTAAAACAGCATAAATAGTATTAAAAAACGATTATTCTTTCCAGGTCATCCGCAAGAACCTCGTGAAGAAGTGCGTGGAGCTCTTCGACGAGATCGCCGAGGATAAGGACAACTTCAAGAAGTTCTACGAGCAGTTCGGCAAGAACCTCAAGCTCGGCATCCACGAGGATTCCACCAACCGCAAGAAGATCGCCGAATTCCTGCGCTACCAGTCGTCGACCTCCGGCGACGAGATGACCTCCCTCAAGGACTACGTGTCGCGCATGAAGGAGAACCAGACCCAGATCTACTACATCACCGGCGAGAACAAGGACCAGGTCTCCAACTCCGCCTTCGTCGAGCGCGTCCGCAAGCGCGGATTCGAGGTGAGCAAAGTGTTTTGTAGTGTAATTTGTAATTTTTACGAGTACCCATAGTACTGGACCAATAATATTAAAATATAACCATCCATTTTTTCCAGGTCCTCTACATGTGCGACCCCATCGATGAGTACTGCGTCCAGCAGCTCAAGGAGTACGACGGCAAGAAGCTCGTCTCCGTCACCAAGGAGGGCCTCGAGCTCCCCACCACCGAGGAGGAGAAGAAGAAGTTCGAGGAGGACAAGGTCAAGTTCGAGAATCTCTGCAAGGCCATCAAGGACATCCTCGAGAAGAAGGTCGAGAAGGTGAGCAACGTCTTCCATTTCCTAGACTAGAGTAAAAGGCAGGGACCAGCAGTGTGCAACGCCTCATCCGTTGTTTATATCCTAGAGCCCGGCCAGAGCATTAGAGCGAGTTTGACAGAGGCTGCTGAAATATGAGCGCCTCTGATAGAAACGTCTCGACAATTAGACACTAGCCACTATCATCAAAGATACAATCTAGGGCTTGAAAATAGTCTGCCTTTTCCAGGTCGCCGTTTCCGAGCGCCTCGTCTCGTCTCCTTGCTGCATCGTCACCTCCGAGTACGGATGGTCCGCCAACATGGAAAGGATCATGAAGGCCCAGGCCCTCCGCGACTCCTCCACCATGGGATACATGGCCGCCAAGAAGCACCTCGAGATCAACCCCGACCACCCCATCATCAAGTACGTTATAAAATCACATCCCAAAAAATACCTAAACGTAAAAACCAATATTAAAAAAGCCCAAAAAGCTAATAATTATAAATTCGTTCCAGGACCCTGGCTGATCGCGTCGCCACCGATGCCAACGACAAGACGGTGAAGGACCTCGTCGTGCTCCTCTTCGAGACGGCCCTCCTCTCCTCCGGCTTCGCCCTCGATGAGCCCGCCGCGCACGCCAACCGCATCTACCGCATGATCAAGCTCGGCCTCGACATCACCGAGGACGAGGAGGAGGAGAACCTGCCCTCTGGATCCGGAATTGTCCCCGAGGTTGCTAAGGTAATTAAATTACACCAAATTCGTTAATTTAATTTTTTTAAAGATCTTAAAGAAATTAACTAATTCTATCTTTTTCCAGGTCGAGGGAGCCGATGAGGATGCATCGCGCATGGAGGAAGTCGACTAATTCCACGAGAGCCTTAATTTTAATTACCCCTACGACGACTTTACACCCTCTTTACGGACCCATTTCGTATGATCTCGAAGGCCCCCTCTGCTGTTATTATCTGTTGTGTTCTAAAAAGTGATCCTCTCCCTGCATAGCTCGTCGTTGTTCATTTCTCCCCATGATGAGGCAGTAGAACTCCAAAAATTAATATTGTTATTACTGGAAAGCAAGCGTATGTCCGACATTATCCGACGATTATAAACGTTGTTCGTGATTATTCTACGGATTTGAGAAGACACAACAAAGGCACTTGAATTCAATCCATCATTCAAGCGACTTGGCGGGGCCTCCTCACAATCAGTCTTATAGCGCCTGTCTTCTTGTCTTCCTGTACTCCTTGTCTTCTGCTCTCTTGAGGAAGCCTACTCCTTCTGATTTGGTTTGAACAGGTATAATCCACCTGAATCAGGTCGAATCATCGAAGAAATTTCGCTTGACTTATCAGAGAGTAAGGGCACAAATTAACTGGGAACTTTGGAATGTAAGGCAAAGGCAATGGGCGCAGAATAGAGAGAACCTCAAGCGGCCAAGTCCAGTACCCGAATTGCAACCCCGCCAGTTAAGCCAGGTAAAAGTGTGAAACTTGACAAAGTTTCCGTTCTTTCTCGTTGCTCATGCAAGTCGATGGTCGAGAAGACAGTGTGATGTCTCAACTGTTTTTTCAGCATTATCTAGACTGTCGGTGAGTTCAAAAACAACGATTCCTGTGGGGTTCGAAATCCCCCCATTGTTGTCAGGCGACATGCCTCCTTTTTCTGCCTTATTTTTGCGGTGCCCGCTGGGGGAATCGCATCACCGCTGACGTCGACACTTTAGATGTGTTGATCACCTACCAATTATGCTTTCGAGCTATTTTTCTCAGAATTATAATAATCTCATCACTTGCTCCGCTTTTATAGAGCTGCTCAGTTCCGTGTGAATGATCCCAGGGGAAATTGCATAGAAATGACTGGTGTTTACATTAGTGTGAACTGTCGAAAGCATAAAGGCCACTAGAGCATGGTAACTGATCATTCCTAATAAACTGTAGAAGTCTAGTATTGTTAGCCGCGCATCTCTTCCTCGGTTACCACCACTATTCGATTGTGCATTCGGCTTGCCATGTCGTCCTCGATTGTGCGTAGGTGCCCCACTATTTTGACGGTGTCTTCCAAGCGATGCCGTATTTAGCGCATCCCCATCGCCGTCTTGCGTCAGCTAAGTAAAAGTCGCGTAGTAGTGAAGAGTCGCGGGTAAACAATGCGGAAACTAAGATGCCTGGTATAAGCCACTATAGAGAAAGCAATGCTTTGGACGATCGTGACGACGAAGATGCACGCGAAAGCCAGACAGGTTTTCATCCGAGATTTTCCAGTGACAAAACACGAATATCCACTATCCCCTTGGGGTTCTCTAGTGCATGATTATTCCTGACAAACAAAGCATGCTACCACAAGACCATCAGGCCAGCGGGGAGCTATCAAAGGTCGTGAGGGAATCGCCTGGATTCTGACACCATTTAACAATTCTGCACCGACTTCAAGGAGTAGGAGCAAAGTTCCGTGTCCGTAAAGCAGCTGGGGCAAACGTGGCTAAATCGCAGACACAGGCCAAAGTGCACTTCTATAAAGTCCCCTCAGGCAATCGAAACGTTGCCCGGGTCGGCAAAGGAAGAAGGGATCA
Source organism: Levipalatum texanum (assembly GCA_014805385.1). Lineage (NCBI taxonomy): Eukaryota > Metazoa > Nematoda > Chromadorea > Rhabditida > Diplogasteridae > Levipalatum > Levipalatum texanum. The sequence goes on along the minus strand of JACMIG010003400.1, from coordinate 838 downwards.
CCCTTGGTGTCTATTTGCATGGATGCAGGTCTCGCGATCAGGCCTCTTGTGTTTGCCGGCGGTGCCTCAATCGCTCTGCTAATCCCTACAGCTAGAGATGGCCCATAATACGAGACCGAGAGGAATCTTCCCCCCAAAGGGCGGAATCGTAACACCTTAGCGGGTGAATCCTCTCCCCCTTCGTCCCCTCCCGACTAAACATTCATCGGGCCCCGACGATTTATGGCACAGCACACATCCACAAACTCTGCAAGGGGGACAATCACTCGGGAGAGGGGAAGGAGTCCACAAGTATCTTCACATCGATCCTATGTCCATAGTCCCCTAGCAATGTTTTAGTGCCATACAAAAAGTCTTCGAAATACCAATGGCCATATTCCAGGAAGAACGTCTTCTTCATCAATAGCCAGAGATTTCAGCAGTAAAACGCGAGAGAAAACCGCCTTTACACCTCTCCAACGCCCGTGATTGTGAGGCCGCAATTTCTAGAACTTCGTCCCAAAATACTAAATGAGCCCAGGGAGCCGGTCCTCTTAAGGGGTGCCCCCCCCCTATCCATTCGTGGGGCAAGCACTTCGATGGGGCCCTGATCTGATCAGTATTTGCACAAAGTATTCATGGCGGCACCTCGGGATGAATCATGGCCCTCCCAGCCCTCCCCCTTACTCGTCCCTTCCTCGGACTGATCATCCCTCCCCTTCACTGTACACATCCGCGGTCATGACACAGCGATCCCGCGACGCGCGGGCGGGGGGGGGGGGGGGGGGGGGGGGGGGGGGGGGGGGGGGGGGGGGGGGGGGGGGGGGGGGGGGGGGGGGGGGGGGGGGGGGGGGGGGGG
>JACMIG010003398.1:0-12346 GCA_014805385.1 Levipalatum texanum | reverse complement strand
GTGAAAAGGACAGGTGAGATAGTATCACCTTGTCGAACTCCTCTCTCAATGGTAATTGATACTCTGGAATCGTTCACCTTCACGTGTGACTTACTGATGTTGTAGATTTGTCTCAGCATTCGAATGATGCATGGGTGGACTCCCAGATCTTGGAGGGATTTCCATACCGCATTGTACTCGACGGAATCGAATTGTGATTGTGATTGTGTGCTTGAACTTATTGTGTGCTTGTCATTCGCTTGATTGATGATCAAGTAGACGAACGGAGGGAGACGTGAACTAGGGAATTCAAGCATTTTCTAAGAATCAATGTTCGTCAGCTGCCACGAACAACTTTCCAAGACAACAAGCAACAGAGACGTCGGAAAGAAGCTCATATAAAGTTATCTTCAATAAAATTACTCCATTAAAGTTTCTTTGGATTTCTATTGTCGGCGAAATATGTAAATCAAAGCAAATTTGATTGCTCGAACTCCTTCTTTAAAGAAGGAGTAGGAGCAACATTTCAGATTACGGTCACTATGGAAATCAGACCAGACTCAGGCGAAAGTGCAAGTGCACTTTGGCCGGAGTCTGGAAAATAGTGACCTTTTGCCACAATTGCCCCAGCTGTTTTACGGTTACGGAATGTTCCTCCTACTCCTTCTTTAACGATTGAACAGTAATCTTGTGCGTGGATTCTTTGGAGCGTGTTCGATTGAGTATCAAGTAGAGGAAAGGAGGGAGGCCTACAAAATATTTTAACATTTCAATTGTGAGAAAGAAAACCTGTTGTTAGCTGCCACGAAACGATTCCTACGACAATCAGTGACGGAGTAGTGGGAAAGAAATGCATGTAGATGTATCTAAAGGTTTATCGAATTCGAAATAAGAACAAGATTCGGGTTCATATTAAAGATAATTGAAGACATTGGAGCCAAAACAGCACAAACCGTAACCGAATATTACCGCTCTGTGGTGTGAGCACCTTGGGTCGTGGTATGTTCGGGCTACAGTTTATGTTGTTTGTGGCCTCACTGGTCCTAGTTATTTCACGGAAGCTTACTCGTATGTCTCCTTTAGAGCAGCGCAAATAACAAGCAAATTGCTTCTAAAACTACACTTACATCGCTCCACCAAAAACCTCCACCGCATTCATGAAAAGCGTCTGAGCATAAATCCGTACATTCAGCTTTATTACTGCAGTGCTCGAGAATATGATTTTCTAGAAAAGTGTTATATAAGAGGCTGCCATAAAAAACGCAAATGACGAAATATTGTGCAATACGGGAGACGCAGAGAAACGCGGGCACTCTGCATCTCTCGTATTGCACAATATTTCGTCAGTTGTGTTTTTATGGACCTCTCTTATATTGAAACCGACAAGGCAGTGTTAACCTGATTCCGAGTCAGCAAAGAGTAAAGAACCACGTTGAGAACTGCATCAACAGGCAGCATCGTTAGGTTGTTCCCGAGGTGCAGCAAGTTGATGTACTAATCGTGGTGTAATGAGAACAAAATTATTTACCACCTCCGAATAGTCTTTTCCTGGAATGAAAGGACTCAGAAAATAGCATTGTAATTTAGAATTGAAGCAAAATGGAGGCCCGAATGTGAGAAGAAATGCGCCATCGAGCAATGGGACCAAGAGCAGCATTGTAGTGCGATGACCCTGCGGTTCATTACAGACTATTGTCGGCTGAATTATCCATAAGGAATGTACGCTCATCGCTCGACGATCTCTCTCCACAGTTCTCTCGTTTCTCTAACGTCTGCCGAATAGAGAAACGAGAGAACTATGGAGAGAGATCGCAGGGCGATGAGCATACATTCCGTATGGTTAATTCCGCCGACAATACTTGCAACATGTAACTGAAGTACCTTTAGAAGGTGCTCAAAGCGAAGAACGGCCACAATTCTTTCTATTGTGAGCAGGAGACAACTGATGCACTTTGTACACCAGCAAGCTGCATTGGAAGTTTTGTGAATCGGATAGAATTAAAGGAGTAGAGCAAATTTCCGTGTCCGTAAAACAGCTGGGGCGCAGATAAAATGCAAGTCCACTTTGTTTGGTCTGTGTCTGCGTTTTAGCCACATTGCCCCATCTGTTTTACGGACAGGGAAGTTTTACGGACAGAAAAAAGGGCCTACTCCTTTAAATTTATGTGTTCTAACGATTTAGAATCTCCCTTCTTACCAAGTACCACTGCTCCGAGCTAATAAGGAGCCAACCGAAAATGAAACTGTTTGGAAGCGAAGTGATCAAATCGAGGACAGCTAGCCACAGCATTATCTCAACGTAGTCTTTCGGTACATGTTCCTATTCTTTGAAAGACCTTGATACACGACATTTGTAGTTTGGGGAGAAGAAGAGCGATATAAGGAACGTAAATTAATACGCAAACAGCTCCGAATGCAATTGACCACACGCCAAAAATGGTTTGCTTCTGGCCGAAATTTGAAGACCAACGAGGACCAGGCGCCATGAACGAGCTGCAGCCATTTGAGGGACCGCAAGACAGACTATTCAAACCTGCAGTTGTATTCAGGAGCGGAAATTCGCTGCCAGATAGGTTGAAGTTGTGGAATCATGGAACGACGATCAGCACAAGTTTTTTTCTTTGAAATTGTGCAGAATTGTTCGGCAAGGCCAGGGAGCGAGGCGAATGTGGATAATAAGAAATTTTTATGTGAAATTGTTGACGAAGAAGTAGGAAGTAGATTCAAAATAGCCCGGGGCATTTGAGGCTGCGTATCACAAAAAGTACGTTTCACTTAACGCTAATGTTTTGTTTGTGTAGCTCGTAGCTACAAATGCCACAGACTATTTTCCTGACACGAATCTTTTCCCCACTCCTTTAAATTGTTATGAGTGAGTCGAGCTATGTATGCGAAACAAAGGAAGTGAACTGGAAGAGCATAGGTAACGGATCAATGTGTCGCATTGCAGATCGTAGAAAATATGTGTCTGGGAAGCATGCAATTTGTCCAGAAGGGAAAACAGGTTCTTCTCGGCGCTTAGCATAACAATCATTTGGCATCCAATGATATTTTGACGATCGGTACGTGATAAGGAAACGAGAAACGAAGCGGTCTACTGTGGAAAAAAGTGCACGGTCTCATTTCCACATCTAGGAAAGTAATTCGTTCCAGTTAGAACTCTGGGAAAAGAAACCGCGAATATGTCTCGGAAAGGGAAATCATTCCGCAGAAAAGCAAGGAGCTTCACAAGAGTCCATCCGCGTAAGGATCGATCAATGCTAATCCCTCCTTTGCTCTGAATCATCAAGGAGGCAATTTATGCTTTCCGCGATTAGGTGGTGAACTCGTCCACTGCTGCATGGCGGCAGCGGCGCATACCAATTCACCACGTCTATTGCAGAAGTACAACTTCAAGGAGAAGACCAACCCGCTCGGTGCGAAGAAGACGATCTTCGAAGAAGGACGGTCACCGCTGCTCTGCGTTCTTTTTCGCCGAGCGTGTAAGATATATCTACCTTTATTTACTACTGCATTTAACAATGCACTCCTGTATTTAGAGGTCTGATTTTTAAAAAGCTAATCTACTTTATTTAGCTATAGTAATACTTGCGATACTCATTTTCCTGTTGTTTCAATGCATGAAATGACCATTGTCTAATTACTTTGTTATACCGTTTTGCTTGCTTACTTTGTTATATCCCTTTTGGCTGGCCTAGCTACACAGTACGGGAGTGAATGTGATGCTATTCGAGACGTCGATTAATCGAGACAAATGAGACGTCGCGGTATTCTGACGTCGCCTACCCAACTAATCGAATAGGAATCGAGACTGACCTAAAGGCAGATGATTATTCGAGCATCACATTCACTCCCCTACTACACAGTCGAATTCGTTTTACACGTTCGATCTCCGTTCATTGCAAGCGTATTCAACGTTGGTAAATTTGTATATTTATGTTTCGACAACATCACAAAAACGACATGGATTCGGATGTAAAAATATGAAAAAGATTAACACAAAACTCAAGGAATCGCTTCGAATAATTTGTAATAGTCCAATATTATGTGGCTATTCTTTAAAAAAAAGAAAAATGTACATGATATTCAAAAATTCATCGAATAGTTTCTTTTTCTCCATGCTGAACTAGCTCTCCTCCAGCTATCAATAAGAACCTCAAAATGTCGACCATCCTCGCATTCCTCCGCCGGTCTGGGCCCTTCGTCCCATCAGATCCCTCAGTGCCCTCAACGCCATGTCATCGAGGCGCTCCAGTACCTGGAAATAGGAAATATCGACACATTAACGATTGATATTTTAATATTGATTACAAAAACTAATCCTATATCTCCGATGTACGAATTCTAGTTGCTTGACTCGGTGTCCCATCTACTATTGCGAATACACCGCTCTAATTCGCGATATTCAATCAAATTTTCATTGAATCACCTCGAAGTATCATGACCGAATTGTGGTATTTGAATGAAACAAAGGTGTATTGTCGATGCATGCATAGACTCCGCTTTATGCCAACTCCGCCACGCAAAATCACCAGGATCAGGGTTCTTATACTTTCTCGCTCTCAAACCCCCCAAAGACGGTTTTGAGCCTTGCTACTAAACTTATTTCAGCGAACCAGGCGGCGTCTACTCCGTACTGACCTTTTCCTTGTGTCCTTCCCTCTCCCACATCTGCCTCGATTCGACGACGAGCTCGTGCAGCGGATTCGTTTCTTCACGCGAGAAGAATTTATCTGAACAGATGAATGATGAAATATCTTTGTAAATGTAAGGTCGGAGGCAACATTAGCATTGCGTATAAAATCTCACGCGATAGAATATAATTGCGCAACATCACTGATTCACCTAGGTTCCAACCCCATATTGGTTTAATTTTTTGTGCTTGAACCATGGCTTGCCATGCACATCTACACCCCCACCGGTCAAGGCCATGTTTCTCAAGCCCCGACTTCACCACCAGGGGTGTTAAAAAATATTTTTCAAAAAAAAATCAGAAAACTTTTTTGGTTTTCAAAATACCAAAAAAATCAACAATTCGAAAACCCCCTTTCGAAGCTTTATGGGAGCTTCAATAAAGTTTTGGGGAAGTTTTGAATAATTATACCAACAAAACAACAAAATGTCAAGGAAAACACTAAGAAAAGGAGCAGCGTTCGCACTGGCTCAATTTTCTTTCATGGGAGAGCGCAGAAAGCTATACCGGCCACCCCATGTACTCGGTGTAGGTGGAGATAGCGTTTATCGAGCGATCGCCAAAATCTAGCGCTCACCATGAAGGAGGTGCGGCTGCATGAAGCGCAGCTCGAAATCCACGAAGAGATGCCCATCGTTGCTGCAATTCAGCATGGCATTAACGTGATCGCCCGATTGGAACTCAGAAATTACCCCATTTATTATGAAGAAAAATATCCGAATCACCTGGTTATCCAAAAATTATTATAGTTCAGTTATAATTGTCGAGGAATAGCTTTCTGTATGTTTTTAACCTCCTCTCTCTCTCCCCCCCCCACTAGAGATCCAAACACCTGGTTGTTAAATGTTTTTATTGTTAGTATCTAACGAAGCGAAAAAAATTCTGAACATAGCTACAAACCTGCTGAGACTAAACTTGTCTTTCTCGTCGAACCAGTCGGAACAAGCGGAAGGATCGGAGCGATCGCGTCTCCACTGGCCTTCATCCTGCAATGCGCTAATAAGAATTAGACCACTTTATCCTGCTGACACAACTTTATTGTTAGAAGTAAGGGGAATACCATACTGAATCAATCTGAACTGACTGCAATGTCTGCAGCACAAACAGCGTGTTGTAGCCATTTTTTTGCAGTGCCAATGTTTTTGTTTATCACCAAATTGTCATAATATTATTTACAGCCTGTAAATTACAGCGCATGACATTCAATCGCTTCGAAACACAAATCCGCATGGTTTCCTCTATCAATGTCAGATAATTTAGCAGTACAAAATGTCAACTCGGCTTCTAAAACAGCAACCTTTCTCGCGGTTTTCATTCATATGAACATTTTTTCCTGCAGTATGACTCTCCTAATGCTTTCAGAATCTCGTCTTTTCAGGCTGACGACTCTTCGACATCAGTATGACGTGGGTTTAGGGGAAAAATACTTCCAAGAGAAGAGATGACGTAGTCGAGAGAAGCAACGTGCAAGCAAAATCTGCATCCCTCGGTTAACGATATCCCCGCTAATTTGATAACGGTATAAATATTTCAAGCCCGTGATAGGCAGAGTATAAAAGATAGGTGACGCATAGGTGACGCTGGGGGTAAACCCCCCGCCGAAAACGGGCAAAATTGATGAAAACCCCCCCGCCAAAACAAAATATTGTCATAAACCCAACGCCAAAGGCGGAAAAACGTGTTAAAACCCACCGCCGAAATTTTAACACGGTTACAACCCTTTTATGCACTGGTGATAGAACGTACCCTGCCTTCTCCTTCCCGCGGCATCTGCTGCTCCTGCTGAATTCTCTTCCCGGGATACAGGGGCTCGATGCGCTGGTTCGCAATCACCTGCAACGAAAATCCATAAAAAGGGATAGGCTAGAAACCTGCAGAATTCACGTTTCGGATCATCTAAATACCAGCTAGCTAATACAATAATAGAGCAAAAAATAACCGGAATTCTGGATCCCGCTGCACAAAGAAAAAATTGGTGGAAGGTCCATCCATCATGGATGGACAGAATCGACTGACTCTTCTTGTGTCACTATTACCTATTGAAACACTGTATCTGCGAGTATCTGCGAGAAGTGTTTACCTGCCCATACCGCGTGTTGACGCCGCGATACCGCTCCGTCCAGTCCCTGGAAACAATCAATGTCAATGAATAAATGAGTTTACCGTCAGTTACCAATGGGCCCAAACCCCCCTCCGAAACAAAAAAAACCCAACGCCAACGGCGAAAAAGTGTCAAAATCCAGCGCCAAGGCACATCGCCGGTATTTTTTACTAGGCAACAACCCTTTTATGCACGGATCCATTTAGGGAAACCAGCCAAAAAACTGATCCCAATGCAATGCTCTTGAAACCTGTGAGATTCACTGCACCGCTCCGTATCAAATAGATGTGAATACCTACGATAAACAATCGGAGAGAGGATTGGCCTCGCATGACATGCCACTTCTAAATCGATCGCGATTTCCACCAATGCTACTACTACGCCGCACCAAACCCTGTGATTACCTCCGCTTCTAATTCTCATATTGGGGCCTCAAATTGCAGGCCTCAATCATCCTTCTCTTACTCCGCATACCTGAATCGATCCTTGGTGAGCACGACTCCATCTGCACACGCTGCCAGATCGAGCATGACGTGAACAAAACAAACTTTCCCGGAAATTGCAGTTTGCGATACCACGAAAAATATTGTAACCCTAGGATCGTTAGCCGCGGTTCTATTCCATTGCCGATTCCAGTTTGCGATTCCCCGTGAGCTACCGTAACCTCAAGTTCCTTATTCAAACAAGCTCGCTCCTAGCAATTCAGAGAAATATGCTTCAGTCCCTCTCACGGACGCTGCGATTGACCGAAACTTATCGTAGCCCCAAGATCGACGATCGAATCGTTTTACGACTCATTACGAGGCAACATTATCATTTTCCAATCGATAAAGCCCATTCGAGACGCTGGAGACAAATCAGTCTATCCCCCGTTCAACGATCAGCGGCCGTCGCAACCTCTTATTTCGTGATGACGATGACGGGTGACACAAGGAGTAAGTTCACTTTTCCTGTATTGAGCGAGACCCGTAGCTGTTCCATTCATCCATAGCAAATTCGAAAAAGCTTATGAATGGTTTCGACTGCTATCCAGCGTATTTTGCCAGAGGCCGATGAGCGTATTCTCTGGAACCTTGAGCTCGCACATTACAGTGATGTGGGGCAGGATTCCTGACAACGTGCAGCGGTATTACGTCAACAACGGCTTCAGCTCGCGCTACTTTGAGATCACCGGCAAGTTTGTGATGATCAGTTGACCAAACTACAAACAGCTATGGCCAAACTAGGGTGTACTTTGATCCGAAGATTCATAGCGAAGTTGCGCAGTGAGTGATCTATGACTTCATGAACTTTTCTGCACACGATACAAACAATCTCGATCTTTTACTACAGTGGTCACTGTACTTTGACCACATCGGCCAAAGGAGTTTATTGTGGTCAAACTACAAACAACCGTAATCCCATGGATCAGGTCTCATCGGCCCCTTCATCGTCTACATCCTCTATCTCATCCTGCGTCGCGTCTCCGAAAAGACGCGCACGAATCAGGTGAATTCCAATGCGGATAATGCAGGCGTTAAAGCAGGATTAAATAAACACATTTCTTATCGTGTCAAACATTCCGGATGAAGGTTTTCACCGTCCTTTTCTATGCGCCAAAATTTGCCGTTGATTAGATTTTGCACAATTTCTTTGAATGGAAATTGATAGTTTGGAATCCAGGCGGATGCACGTTACGTGGGCAAATGGGAAACATCAAAATCAGAATATTGCACATTTTTTGCCTCTAGCTGCTGAGAAAAATGAATCACAATTCCTTTTCAGACCTTCCGCAACTACCACAGCAAGGACGACAGCGGCGACCTCGACGGCGATGCCGAGTGAAAGGAGGGGGAGACCCGTTCTACCCCTCTCCTTCTCATCCAATCAATTCATCTTATTCCGGCCCGATAAAGATTCAGGCACTTAGTCTGTGTGGTCTAGTTTACTCATTTTTCCGTATTCCAGTAAGGCCTAAGGATATTGAGAGGGGAATGTCATATTTTGAAGAATAAGCTAAATTACCATGTCGTCGTGCTGCGTCTTCTCCACCACCATCACCATGTTCATGCGCAGGAACTCCTGAAAGCAGGCCAAGTAATATCGTTATTTAGTTTTCTTCTTCGAAGAAATGTTTCAACACTATAATGATTGACGTTGAGATCGTGTTATAATATCCGCCACTGGTTGCAACCTGCCTGATATCGCGAAGAAGACCATTTTTTTTTTAAATTGTGAAGTGAGAAAGAATTCCGATGGAGGCTCGGCGTTTGTTTCTTAATTCAGCACTCGACTTATAATGTTTATGAAGCCTAAGCGCCGCGTTATTTTCACTTTTCCGACCTCACGATCCACGTTATTCCCCCAACATGATAAATGTAATGTACTCCACCAACCTCGACGATGAACGAGTTGTGGATGACCTTGGGCATGGTGTACTTGTGCCACGTGACGAGCGAGCACTCAAAGTCGTGCTTGACGAAGAAGCGAACCATCTGCAGCAGGTAAATGGCATCCTGAAATGTGGATTTAATTAATTATGTAACCAGGAGGATTGCAATTATGAAATTTCTAGCAACAGAGTGATAATGATTTACAAAAATAAGAAGTTCGCCTGAAATTAGATAGAGTTTTAAAGATTTAGGAAGGGCAACCAGTATTTGTGGGTTCTTCTTGAATACTATGGGGATTACGCAATCAAATCGTCTTTAACTCGCTGAACAATTCCCATCATGGACTGCCTACTCACGACGCCTCTAAAAGTTATCGTGGCGAAAACGTGGATCAAATGGTACCCGTTTTGCCGACTACTCTCATCCGCAAGGTGCCTGAACTGTAAAATTAAGGACCTTTAGACATGAGCAAAGGGGATCATTCAGGCCAGAAATGAACTTTTGCTTCTTGCACCCGAAAATTTGCCACCGTATTTCTGAAGAAAAAAAGCTCCCATGAAAGTCACAGAAAACATTTTGATTGGCCGAGAACCCGTACCCCCTTCACAAGCCATCCGGATTACAGGCATATAGCCCATGAGGAAACTCACCACTTTCTTATAGTCGTCCCGTGCCTGCAGTCCGGAGTTGGCAGTGGGGTTGGAGGCGCCGTGCATTAGATTGGCTACGTCGATCACGACGAGGCGGGGCACGTCCTGAGAGCAGGGTTTTAAACATATATCCTCCAAACATAGGATAAATATTAGATATCGGAAAAAAATCATAAATCGCCTAACAACAAGCATACTAATTCCGCCCATCTGTTTCCGTAATCCATTGTCGTTAACGACACGTTTCGCATTGAAAAATATGTGAATAGTTACGATTAAAAACGGACCAACCCCTGGCCGTCGTTGGAGAAAGTCGTTGTACTGCGTCCTTTCTATCACAGGGAGCATCATCTTGTACTGATGTCCGAGAACATCCACTCTAAAAGGAACTGCTATGATCATAACGATTTGAAACAATTATTGAAAATGTAAAAAAAAACAAGATGCAAACCGTGGAGCGCCATCGACGACATCGGCGTAGTGGGCACGGGACTCGTCAATTTCGACGGTGGCGTTCGGATCCGAGTCCTCAGCTGCAAATTACTCGCTTTTAACGAAAATAACTGCATAAAATGAAATGAGTAATTTATCCGACCTGGCTCTTCGAGCGGCTCATCGGAATCGACGGATTCGCCGTCGCAGTCGTAGTCGTCGAAGCTATCCATCCCTTAATTGCGTCGTTCGACGGACATTCAAGAAAATAATAGAGCAAAACAATTTTAAAATGGAAAATGTGGGCGATTTTTTTTTGAACGTGCGACTCTACCGCAATTACTAAACACTGGAAGTTTGATTCCGTTTTCTCGTCATCGATACTCAGTGAATACTGCTGCGTTGTCCAATTATTGAGTACCTCGAGTAATTAATCGTTTACTCTTATTAGGGGAGAATATTGAATCATTCAATCTAGTTATCATTTCCAGGAGGAAGACGTCAAAATGAAGACCATCATCAAGAGGAAGGGAAAGGCGCAGGAAGAACACGCGGCAAAGAACAAGCAAGAGCACAAGGAGGAGAGGGCTGGCAAGTCGACTCCCGCAGCAAAGGCCGGCAGGCGCAAGTTGACCATCAAGAAGGAGGTCGAAACAAGTCAGTACTTTGGGCCAATTCACAATGATTCAGGAAACGTGGGAGCAATAACGGGTTATAGCGTTTTATGAAACTCACAGTACCTCACATTTCGCGAAAAAAAAGTTTCCATTACAGCCTATGAGGTGGAGAAGATCATTGATCGCCGCGTCGACAGCAAGGGCAGGGAGGAGTACCTCGTGGTCTGGAAGGTTCGTCGCTTTAAATTATATTACTGACCGAATTTGTTTGGCGGTGTGTTGCATTTTTAAAATTCAAAATAACGTATATTCGGCCAAATGGGCAGCCCGGGACGCTCATTTAAGCATGGGAAACCAGTGGGACTGTATATTTCTATATTCTTCTGCTTCTAGCATATTTTTCCATCGTTTGCGATTGTGGGACACCCTGGTTAGGGACTATTTCCAGGGATACGAGAATAATGACGACAACAATACGTGGCAGTTGTTGAAAGATCTCAGCGAGTGCACCGAATCCGTCGACGCCTTCAAGAAGGAACTGCGCTCCCGCACGAATTCCAGGAATGTGAGAAAAGTGAGTGGGGGGTGGGAATCACTAGGGGACATTTTCCACGCCAAAGCGCACTCTTTACAGTCCAATGACGGAGGCCACTCTCAGACACGAACGCCCAAGAGAAGGTCCACTCGCTCGACCAAGGCGCAATCGGAAGATAAGGTTGGGGATAATATATAAATAATATTTTAAAGGTCATGCGGTTGGGTCAACAATTCTACATTTTTGCTGTCGCAAAAAATCTGTCGATTTTTTGTTAGCTGACAAATAATAAACATAGAAGTAAAAGTTTCCCATGTTATAAGAAGGGGCTGTAATTTTTTTCTTGTGCCAGAATAGTTCATTTTTTAAAACTTGCTAATCGTAAGTCTCCAGGAGAGCAGCCCGGATTCCACGGAAGAATTTGCTTCCCAGCTCAACAAGAAAGCGAAGCTGTCGGGGAAGAAGGTTTGTTTCCATGCGCAGTGCTCAGTATTGTACAAGGGTCCGATTTTTGGATCGATTTTTTCTGTACCTATCTCATTCCTTTTATACTTCCCCGCAATCATCCTATCATATGGGCCGGTGATTTTAACATCCCCTCCGTAGATTGGCTCACTATGTCATACCAAGCAAATGATCCCTTCTCATTCTTCGTTGATTTCCTACATGATCACCATCTTTCCCAGCTTGTCCCCTCACCATCAAGGCAGAATAACTTCCTTGACTTACTACTCACTGATTGTCCACATATTTCCTCTGTGAGTTTGGGTAGTCCATTTTCAACTAGCGATCACTCCTCTATAGTTTTCAAAATAGCGGTTCCCAAAAAGACATCTACTCCCCGTCGATCTTTTAGGAACTACAAAATTGCTGATTGGAATACCATAAATCATCGCATTGCCTCAATTGATTGGACGATAGCATTGAACCCTCTCCCAGTTAGCCATGCATACGATCTCTTTGTCAA
>JACMIG010003397.1:0-10297 GCA_014805385.1 Levipalatum texanum | reverse complement strand
GCATCGGTCGGGCCCCGCCGTCCCCTCTTTTCAATATGCCCTCTGGTTGTTATATATCCCTGCATCCAACCCCCCCACCTCCCCACCCTCGCCACGCCCCCCCCCCCCCCTCCCTCCTCCATCCATTCCTCCCTCTACAGGAACGTCGTTCCCTCCACTCGACCCACCTCCCCAAGCTCCCTGACCTCGCCTTCCTCGCCCGTCGCCTCCTACGCAAGAAGGCCCGTCTCCTCGACTGTTACCGTATCGCGCAGGCCATTCGGAGTCTCGGCAGGATGAGGGACTGTATCTGGGAGGTACGTGGAGGGAGACCAGGCCAAGGGGAGGTCGTTTCAGCTCGTGCGGAAAGTGCCTTCATGCTCTGCTTCTGTCAAGGATCTCATGCTGGTATGTCCTCCTCCTTCTCTCCTTCCATTGCTCTCCTCAGCTTCCCGTGATGTGGGGCTGCGAGCAGTTCAAAGATCTCGTTGTCTGCGTGGATGAAGTCATCGACGACTCTCTTCTGAAGAGCGGGGGCGGCCTGAGGTACTCGCTCCCCTCCCCAGTTCCTTCCGTTGACTGTCCCCACTGCAGGATCAAGCCGTCCATTGACCCCACCCTCACTGAAATCTCTCATCGACTGGATGAGATCAACAGGAATTGCAAGAAGGCACTCTCCAAGGTTGCTATTCGATCACCTTTGAAAAAATGCATTCAAGTGAATTTGAGGTGTCGACCAGAGTGGCGAACAGCACAATCAAACTGGACATGAACAGCCAGCACGGATACTTCTTCCGTGTCACCATGAAAGAGGAGAAGTCCATTCGAGGAGTAGCCGGGCTCAAGGTCATCGATGCCACCAAGGGATCGGGAGTTCGATTCAGGCACCTCTCCCTCCTGTCTACGCCCCCAACCCCCTATTCAGAGACTCCCTCCTCGAGAACCTCAACGAAGAGTACCTCCGAGTCAACGAAGAGTATCTCTCGGCACAGAAACATCTCGAAGATACGACTGTCCAGATCTGTGGTTCGAACATTCCCTCAGTATTCACTGTTCTCCTGTCACAGGGACGTACGCGGCGGCATTGTCTTCGCTCGCTTCTCAGCTGGCAGTGGTAGACGTAGTGGTTGCCCTCTCAGTCGTCGCCTCTTCCTCCACCAGGCCTCACTGTCGTCCCACCCTCAAACCCAAGGTAACCACAGGGAGAAGAGGGAATGGGAACTGTGGTGGCAGGGCGACGGCACCTTCTGCATCATCGGATGCCGCCACGCAGTCCTCGATCCTCTCATCGACTTCATCCCCAATGACATCGATCTTTGTGGGTTGTCCCCTCCCCTCCCCCATTCCTCTCCCTCTAGCCGACACTCGGGCACTCATCGTGACGGGGGCCAACATGGGAGGGAAGAGCACCCTCCTCAGGTACCTCCCACCCTCTCACTCTTCCCCTCCCCTCTCAGATCTGCTGCCCTCACTTCGATCCTCGCCCAGATGGGGGCCTTCGTCCCTGCCGATTCTGCCACTCTCGCCATCCAGGAGTCAGTCCATGCCAGGGTGAGAGGGAAGAGGAAGAGAAGGGGGAAGGGAGACAGGTGGGAGCATCCGATCGACTCTCCGCGGGCATCTCGACCTTCATGGCGGAGATGCTCGAATGCGCCAAGATGATCCAGGTATCGGCCTCCCTCTCCCCTCCACTCCCTCAGTCGGCCACTCGCGATTCTCTCGTTGTGGTGGATGAGATTGGACGGGGGACGTCGACCTTCGACGGATTCGGCCTGGCGTGGGGAATCACTCGGGAGCTCATCGAGAGGTGAGTGAAGGGAGGGAGGGAGGGACGGGAGGAGGGAACTCTTTGAGGGTTGGATGCCGCCTGCTGGTGGCTACTCACTTCACTGAACTGGCCTCCATGCAACGGCCGCCCCTCGTACGGGCCATCCACATGAAGGTACAGCCTCGAGTGGGAAGGGAGGAGAAGGGAGAGCAGGTGCACACGGAGGGAGACCAACTCGCCCATCTCTACCAGGCAGAGGGAGGAGTGGCCGAGGCCTCCCTCGGCATCCACGTTGCCACCATGGTAGTCACTGCCCCGTCACTCCTGCTCACTCTCCCCTTCCTCAGGTGGGAATCTCTTCCGGAGTCGTCGCCGCAGCCCGCGAGTATTTCGATGAACTGTCAGAGATGGAGAAGAAGAAGGAAAGGGAGAGGGAGGCCATCAAATCGGCTGCTCCCGAAAATCTCAGGGAGGTTATTCTTTCGGCCACTACTTTCTAACATGTCCAATTCAAATATTCTCGGTTGCAATAGATTGTCATGTTCATAATGCGGGTCATTGCAAATGAATTTATGCTTTGAGTAAAGCTGATCATGATGGAAATTGACATTGAAATGTATGACACTAACCGAATCCCCTTGTCTTTGGTTGTTCTCTAAGGACTCTTTCGAGGATGGCCGAGACTCCCCTCCACGTCTCCCGCGCCGTCGGAATGAGTTCCGATGGGCGCATGACGAATCCATTCGGAGCTAATCCCTTCCATTCACCCTCCAATCGCCCCTCTCACCTGTATACAGTGGACGCAGTTCAATCGTATACGAATACTTGACGTTTGCATACTGGGTGGCCCAGTCGGTGGAGCCCCCACCAAACCCATCTGAAGGAGTCCAAGTGATAGGAGGAATGGAAAGGGTACAGATTATCTCGGGGCCAGTTCCGAATCGATACTTGGTACCGTAAACACTTTCTAATCGACGGACGGCCTCGGCAGCAGCGGATCTCTGAGTGGAGGGAGTGGCCTCGAGGGGATGGGGGGCGGGGGTACAATGTCATCGATCTCCCGTGGATAGGCATTGGTGCGATGGGAGAAGGAGTGGATAAAGAGCTGAGAATAGGCGTGGAGAGTGATGTATGCACGGACCCGCTGCCTCATCGAGTAGAAGAAGTCTCGAACCGCCCTATCCACCAGTTATTCCCCTCCACTCTCCCCTCCCACCTCGTCTCGGGCTCGCTGAATGCATTCGGCCCATGGTAAATCTCCGAACAGACGTAACGAGAGGAACCGGCCACTGAACGATTCTGCTTCCCTCCTCCGCACCGGAAACTAACCTCCAAATTGGAAGTCGAAATTGCGATTGAGATCAACTCCTTTACAGCACCGTCGCTGTCCATTGAAATCAGTGCAGAGTTCTCGTCCACGGTTCTTCCTCCACATTCGATACTGAAGGCGGTTGGCTCAGATTCTGTGATTACTCACCTTTGGATGGGTCTCATCGATTCTCGTGTACTCGTAGCCATCGGGATTGAGGACGGGGAAGACATAGACAACGAGGCGATCGAGAATCTCCCTCACTTCAGAGGTTGGCGACGGATTGAGCAACTACGACAGGATCGAGTCCCCTCAATCGATGCGTCCCTCACTTGGTTGATGAAGTAGAGGGCGGTGTGGACGGTGGCCCACTCTCGGGCGTGGATGCCTGCGTCGAATACGACGACATTCTTCCTCCCGTCGTCACGGCCGATCTGTGACTCGTAGAAAGAGATGGATGATCTAATACCTTGAGTCCGACGATGGCCCGTCCCTCCACACTCCGTCCAATATCGACAACCTGGGCCAGTCCTCCACTGGCCTCTGCCATTCGTCTCAGACTCTCGGATATGGCTCCGTGTGAGTGGTAGGCTGCCTGGGGCAAAGCGCCGAAGGGAACTGCCGAAGGGTAGGAAGGTGGATGGGAGCTTCTCACCGGAAATGTCGTCCTTCAGCCTTCCTCCCTCCATGAGGGCGGCCCTTCGCTTGAAGAGCATCGAAGAGTCGATCAGCGTCCTGAGAGTGTAGTGCAAGGATGGGGGGTTTCTTACTTCGAGAAGTCGCTGTCGTCGAGTGAATACTGGAGGGAGTTGGTCTCGAGGAGACGGGGCAAATGTGACCCCGGTCCAGCCAGTACTCGGACACTCTCGTTGACCACTTGGGGCATCTGCCAGAAGTCGGCGTCCTGTATGTAAGAGTTGGAAAGTCCCGTTTAGATGTCTAGGACCACATAAGAACAGAGCGAAACATCATGATCTTCTTTTTCGTTCATGCTTTTAGATGCACTTTTTTGCAGATTTTTATTTCACAATCAGTTAATTTCCACAAGATATTTGCCATATTTCTCAAAATGCTGTTCGGTTTCGTGATCCACATTTCGCTTTTTTCTATTAGCAGTCTGCATTCCATTCGTTTGCGATCGTATATTTCCCACTAACAGAATTCACAACCTACCAAAGAAATTGAGAAATTCTTACTTCGGTTGAGTAATTTTCGGCGATTCTTCTTAAGAGGTAGACGTCATCATCTGTTTCAGGCGTTACAAGGTACACTCGGTACTTTCTAAATCTCATTCGTGCAATATGCGATGAAGATTAGTGTACCCTTTCTGCTCTGCTGCTGACGAAGACAGATGAAGTAAGCAACAGAGCAAGAAAGTTTGGAAGATCTTCACGAAAGTCATCAAGTAATGAGAAATAACTGGAAAGGAAGGTAGCTATGTAAAATAGTGGACTGCCCTCCCGGCGCGCGCTCTCCCCCTCCGACTCTCTCCCCCGTCCTCTCACCCTTGTTTCTTCGCGACGTTAACTCTCCCTTTCAATTCAACAAGTTCATTGGGCGGCGACCTCGAGCGTGGGATGTAACACGAGGACAAGACGAGGGCGACAATTACTCCCATGACGATTTCCGACTCTGTCCTCTCCATCATCTTTCGCATTTGAATCCTCTTCAATTATGTGTTCGTCGATTGCACTTCTTCTTTCAGAGGACAAAATATCGAAAAATCAAGAACGCCAGTATATGGAAAACGGACTGTGGAGGAAATTGGAGATAGCGTTTCCAAAAGTAATGAAAGGTACTCGGAAAGTTTTGAGCTCCCAGAGTTACTCCGTTTATCAAACTACGTTCAACTAACATGTAATGATGTTTTTAAAAAAAATTTTTTTTGATGTAAATGAGATCCCTCATATCCAAATTCATCGAATATCCGTACAAGTGATAGAAAAAATATTCAGTCACAACAACAAGCAGGTGTTCATTCGATAAACGGAGTCACGCGCGGAATTGCGAAAAATGCCGTATATATTTCTCAGAATGATTAATGCGCGAGTAGTCAATGCCTTTGATGGTAATCGATAACCATTCGACCGACGCGAGTGCTCTAGCCCACTTCTGCCTAATCGAATGACGTTGCTTTTGTAGCGAAGTAATTAGTACAAACAAAATAGAAAGTAAATTGATTAATAGTGATTTCGATAATGTGTCATTGAAATGTTGGTAAATCTCATTTCGCCGATTTACAAAACATTAATCAGTAAGTTCAATTTCCAACTAGAACAGTCTTATAATTAATCGCACAGTAGTTTTGTCCAAGAAATGCTGATTTGAATACTTATGTAGTGTGGCTTAAATTCCACATATGATTTCCTCTCCCATGTTACCTCGGTTGATACTAGATATATTTATTAGTCCGCTGATCCAGCATAAATTTTTTTATTATGTGCAACAAATTGGAAGCGAATGATTATATCGAGATCGGATTGTGGTATCTTTTTGTAGAAAATAAATAATATATTGTGAAGAGACATTTAGTTTCTTATGAGTTCAAGGTAACAACTTTGCATTCGTTAAAGAACATTGATAGAGTATATTTTTGTGGAACTGTCGATTGCGCTTTCTCAAGTTCATTTTTGATGAACTTCAATGGAACTTACTCAGGCGCGATGACGACGACCATGCTCAGTAAGGGCGGAATCTTAAAAAAATGGTAAATAAATGAATGAAATATGAATAATATATCAGACTGACCCTGGACCGCCCCTTCCTCTTCCCATTGGACCTCCGAATCCGCGTCCTCGTCCGCCGCCACGGCCTCGGAATCCTCCCCCGCGACCTCCCCGACCACCATGATCACCTTTATTTACTATAATGAATGTTTCAAGTAACGTTGACGCACCACTGTCGTCATCGCCGTCGTTTTCCTCATCTTTTACTGGTTTATCCCCTCCATCTCCGTTTTCGTTTCCCTCCTTCTCTGGTCCATCTCGAACGGGAACAAGTGTTTTTGCGAGGACGTCGAGAACTCCAGCAATTCGTTGGTACGCAATGTGAGCAGGGGCTATCGTCTCCACCTCAATCACAAATCAGCCTTTTTCAATATTGCGATTAAAACCTTGACATGAAGAGGTCCTCCATAATGGGCGTACTGCGGATCACCAGACGCAAGAAGCTCGTGTTCCTAAATAAAGCAGGTGAGTAAAGTCGTGTAGTACATTACAAACCTTTGCGCGGTCCTTAGTCGAACCTCGTCCGAG
Source organism: Levipalatum texanum (assembly GCA_014805385.1). Lineage (NCBI taxonomy): Eukaryota > Metazoa > Nematoda > Chromadorea > Rhabditida > Diplogasteridae > Levipalatum > Levipalatum texanum. The sequence goes on along the minus strand of JACMIG010003397.1, from coordinate 3,987 downwards.
AACATAGATGTGGCATTTATGGGTTTTAGCCATTGCCTGTAGTGTTGCTCCCTTCGGCCCGAGTAGCTTTCCGACGTAATTGAACTGCAACTGTTCGTTGATACCATGCAGTTGAGCAAAATAAGTGCGAACAATTCCGTTAAAAACAAACGTACGTGAGGGTGACGGAAATTCGGTATCAGAATCTTCTTGGTGACTTTGATAGGTTTCGGAATGTCGACTTCCAGCCACTCCGGGTCAATGCTGTTCTCCAGTTTGTCAGCCTCTGAAAAATTTAATTAAAAGATCCCAATGAATCAAGAACCTGCGGCAAGCAGCCTCTTCGCATTTTTGAACTGATCTCCCCATTCACCAGCAGTATCGAAAACATGTTGCTCATGGTGAATTTCGCGTATGACAACCTGCAATAGGTTCATTGATAGCCACGCACATACGAATTCAAATTAAATCACACCTGAATTTCTGCGTCCAGAGGACTTTGTTCCATTCCAAATCCTCCCCCACCGCCACCATTCCCGCCGAAGCCTCCAGGAGGACCGCCGAATCCACCACGACCACCCCCAGGGGGACCTCCGAACCCGCCTCGGCCACCACGGAATCCACCTCGCATAGGGGGTCCTTGACTGCGCGAACCGTATCCACCATCGAACATGAATTCGTCACCCATTCTGCAAATGTATCAGTTGTTTTAGTGCAGGTAAAATGTATTTACCACGCAACATTATATCCCCCCTCGATTTACACACATCGTGCACCCTAACATTGCCGATAAAGTATGAACAAATAAAAACACATTCATGTAGCGCACAATTAGTACCACACATTTATGTATGAACGCACTATCGTGCGCCACATTTCTAGGGCAGCGCTAGAGATTGCCAGTCTTAAGAGACGCACGACGTCAAAGACATCCGTCAAATAGAACGCTTTCGAATTTCAGTATATTCTATCCAAGACGCAACACAATTTAATATGTTCTACTATGCGGAACTTTACCTACCTTTTTCTATGGAGATTATCACGGGTTTACATTGATGGTTGGACTCTCTGTGTAGTTCCAAATTTATTTGCAAATGCAGTTCGCTATCATTATGTTTGTTCATAGCAAATGCTTAAATGCGCATTCCGGACGATGTTTTGTTAAGAATTCCATCTATTTAAGATCACTATGCATCCCTACCGGTTAATGTGAGATGAATCTTCTGACGCATATCTGGACTCCTGCAGCGAGGAGATCGTACTCCGTCCTTTCGCAATACGAAAATATTGTTCGGAATGGAGCGCTCGAAAAAAATATTAATCAGGTTTGCTTCATTTATTTCAAAGTAAAACATTTTTAACAGACTTTTTGATTTTTAGTCGAAGGACACGTATATCTACAGAGATCAGTATGCATCGCTTTGGACACGGTGAAGAGTGAGCTAGAACAATCAGCAGATCAAGTTGTTACGAGGAAGACATCCCTGCTCGACTTCTTTAACAAGAAGGATAAAACGTGAGTGTGGTCTCAGCAGCTCAAGAGCGCTATTATTCAGAATTGTTTCCACGCCTCGTGGCCTGTATATTTATGGAGCTGTTGGTGGAGGGAAAACCATGCTAATGGATCTATTCTACGACACCGTAAACTGCACTAGAAAAAAACGAGTCCACTTCCACTCCTTCATGCAAGATTTTCACAAAAGTAAGCATGTTCTTCCTTTTCGCCTTACTAATTAGGCTTTTCTTTCAGGAATGCACGAATTGAAAATGGAGGGAATAGTGAAGGATCCTGTACAAACTATAGCGGATGACATAAGTGAGAATGCCGGCATCCTCTGCTTCGACGAATTTCAAGTGCTGCTTTTGTTTTCAATACATTTATAATTAAGTGAGACTTAAATTAACACGATCTAAATCAGATTAAAAATTACTCTTTCGCCAGGTGACCGATATCGCCGATGCCATGATACTCAAACGCTTCTTCACTCTTTTATTCGAAAAGGGACTTGTGATGGTCGCAACTTCGAATCGCCACCCCTCTGAGCTGTACAAGAATGGCCTTCAACGGCATCAATTTGTACCTTTCATCCATCTACTCGAGGTGTCTATTTTATGTTTACAGTAACCATGTTTTTGCGTAGAATCGATGCGAAGCTGTTCTGCTGGATTCCGGAAAGGACTTTCGGAGAATCAATGGCGGCGGCTCCAACGTCTATATCGTCGGTGGTTCTTCCACTGATTCATCTGCTCATATGGACAATATATTCAAGTCTTTGATCGCCAAGGAAAATGACAGTGAGTTGGCTACCGTAATAGTCTTTTTCGGCCATTGACGGAGTTAAACGGGCTGTTATAGCCGTTCGTTCTCGCTGTCTGGATGTACTGGGAAGGAAACTGGAGGTCGCCAAGTGCTGTGGAAGAGTCGCAGACTTCACCTACGAAGAGGTACATATTGAATGCTTAGAGGAGCGCTGTAAAACCTTTATCCCACCGTCCCAGCTGTGCGTTATTCCACGCGGTGCAATGGACTACATTGTTCTGGCGCGAGTCTTCGACACCGTTCTCATCCGGGGCCTTCCCGTATTCAACTTCAACAGTCTCGGACAGGCTCGACGATTTATTACGATGGTGGATACATTCTACGAGTACAAGGTAATCAATTAAATTCGCATCTATAGGTTATCTGTATTGAGAAATTCCCCCGTGATGAGTATGAGAGACATTGATATTCTCCCAGCTATCATAATGTTGTCGGGTGTGTACACGGAGTATATTTTTCCGCTATCATAGTGTGGTTGTGCTGCAGGTGCGAGTTGTGTGCAGTGCCGAGGCCCCGCCCGAGAAGCTCTTTCAACTGCAGCAGGGAACAGTCACTGATAGTGCTCGCCAGCTCATGGACGATCTCAGCCAAGTATCTCCCTCCCCTCCCCTTCTACCTCTCCGTTCCAGAGTTCCTCCGCCTCAGAGGCTGTCAATGTTCTCTCGGGGGCAGAGGAAGCCTTCGCCTTCGACCGCGCAGTCTCTCGCCTCTACGAAATGCGCACTGAGCACTACTGGAAACAGCGGCGGCCCAATGAGTAGTTCTTCTACATTTCATTTTGTTCTGCAAGATAGCTAGGGATTCAGAATGTTTTTGAGCATGTGCATGTCTTGGGAGTGATTGTCTTTGAATGGCCTCTCCCTTCCTTCCGGTGAGCGACGAGCGAAAGAAAGTGGTTCTTCGTTCTCCCCCAACCATGTTCACCACAATAGATTCTATGCGATAAATCGTTGTTGACCGTTCTTTTTTGGCCGTGAAAAAGAAGGATCTGAAGGGACGGGGAAAGGCTCGATGGGAGGGCCACTCCTAATGCATCGAGTAATGAAGAATGCCCCGGGGCGGAAGGACTCCATTCAATTGATCCTCTTGATTTGATATGGACGGAGGGAGGGACTGGGAGGGGCCTCCAGTCCTCCCCTTCCCATGGTCGACGGTCAGTTCTCCCGCCCCTCCCCATGTACTGTAATGTATTGAGAACTTCTGCCAGAGCAAGGCGATGGGGTCACTCGTATGAGGAGAGTCTCCCAGATATTCGAAGGAGGAGTCGCCACTCTTAAGAGGTTGACAACAACAATGACTCCTCCCCCCCTCCCCCTCCATTATTGAGATTCATTTTGGATGAATCTTCTCTGATTGGTAGTGGGCGCAGTCTGTCTGCTCTATTGGCATGTCGTCCGTCTCCCTCTCTGCCTCCACCTCCTCCCCCCTCGCCTCCTCCCCCCGTAGACCAAGTCCCACCCGGTACTCCCTCCCCTCCCCCCTCAACCACCTCCGCCTTCAGCTACCCTCGATCCATCTTCTTCATCCTTGGCAATGAGTTCTGCGAGCGATTTTCCTTCTATGGAATGCGCACTCTTCTCACCATCTACTTCGTTACGCAGCACCACATGGATGAGCAGGTATTCCCTCCTCCCCCGCCCCCTCCACTGTCCTGAGTTCATTATCTGGTTGTCCTCTCCTCCGAGTGG
>JACMIG010003394.1:0-12351 GCA_014805385.1 Levipalatum texanum | reverse complement strand
CAGGCGCCCCCTGAGAAGCGGATCTTCGCGGTGACGAGGGGAGGCAGGCAGCTGGGAGTCGACGAGCTGAGGAGGAGACTGGTCGTGCTCATCGAGGACGACCTGCAGGGTATTTTTTTTCGTAAAGTAGAGGCGGAAGCTTGAGAGACGCTGACGATTAATAACGATAATGAGAAATGGCAGAGCGAACTTGAGTGACAGCTAGATGGGTAGTTTGTAGGTACTCGTCTGGTCGAAGGCCAGGAAGTGGTCGGGCGGCAGGTCAAGAAGTGGGACGGCGACGACGCCGAGATCGGTGACGTCGTCAGCGTGCAGCAGAAGGGCGCCGACCGCCTCGTCAACATCAAGTACCCCTCCTCCCCCTTTCTCGTCTCTCTTCCCTTCTCCCAGTTTGAGAAGAGTCTAGATGAAGGGATCTTGGAGCTCCTTGATCTTGAACTCTAGACAATTCTCTGACTGTCTCCACCTCTTCCATCCCCCCGTCTTTAGACAGTCTCCCCCATTAATTGGACTCATATTTTCATTGTCACATTTTATCGCATTGTCGTTCTTTCTAATAGAGTATATAGAGAGTGTATAGAGATTATCCAGAGTATATTATTTGTTTTATCATAGAGATATTATCAGAGTATTGTTGTTTTATTGTTTTAGAATCGTTTTAGAATCGCTGGATTCTTGTACATTTGTGCCATCAATTTATTCTGTGCCATATCTATTCCATGTTCTTGTGATTTTCTTGTGCCATTATTGGTCCACCTGCTACCCGCCTCCTCGTGGCGTGGACTGGACGCCTTTTCCCTTCCGTTGTACCACATTAGTAGTTCAATTGAAGTAGAATTAGGTGACTGAGAGGTAGCTCCTGTTCATAAATTTGATTTCTGATCAACAGAACCCAGAAAACATCGAGAAAAAAGTTAGCAAAAGACTTTGGCAGCGGCGGGGATCGAACCTGCGCCGCGGGCCTCCGTTCGATTCGTGGGAGGGGGCTCTACCTACAGCGCCACCGTGGCGGGGCGAGGGCTCACTCGGTCGATTCGCGGCCGCCGGCCCTCTCCCTCCCTCGAATGCTTGTCCCACCTTTTGGCCCACTCCCATACAACGCGCGCGCGATGGTTTTCGATCCATATCTCGGTAATAAATTGAGATATCGAAAAACGGTAAAAAGCACGATCTATCCCAGACCCAGACCAATGTAACAAGCTATGTTGCAAGCCATGGGGCGAGGATTCGCAACACACGTTGCGGTCCCTACTCATGCGGCTGGCAAGGTATGATCTTTTTTTATTTTTCTGCCTAACATCCATTTGAGTGATTGTATCGTCTGCGGAAATGCCATTATTCGACCAGGACTTCTGCCGTCCAAATGCGAGTCAGAGATGTGCGCGCAGGAAATGGAACATTTTGGTACGTTGGAATTGATGCACAAGGACTTTAAAACCATTGATTAATTGCTTTAGTTTCGGATAATCTCCGGTTGATAACGTATTTAAAGAAGGAGTAGGAGGAACTTTCAAAACTGAGATTGAGGCATTGGCGGATGTAGCTCGTAGTGACGAGCAGTTTCATACCACTCATTCCTGCCATACTCTTTTCTACCAGGAGTTATGGCTTTCCGAAAACTCGTCCATAAGATACGGTAGCTTTGAGCAGTCTAGTCTGCGCGGCGGATTAGCGCCATGGAGAGCCCTTCCCGATTCCATGGTGCAATGGGATATTGTCTGTCTGCGGTGTGGAACGTTGCCAGTTTGATCCCGCTTATAGGAAATCTTTCCAGCGTGTATTTGCAAACTCCGTGGTGTTACCGTAGTCAATTTTCTGCGATATTTGTCCCCAATTGTCCCAGCTGTTTTACGGACCGGAACTTTCCTCCTACTCCTTCTTTAAATACAGGAAAAGTGTCGCTGGTTCCTCGCATTTCGCCCGATGTCATGGATCTTTTCCTGCTCTTCTTCATGGCATCCGAAGATCACGGATACGCGGAACTGAACACCCTGGAATTCTACGATGAAGTCATGAAGAAAAGGAGCTTTTGGAGTATGTTACATTACTGGGCACCTTGCTCGTACAAATTCCCTCGCCCGGGCACGACCGATGATCGTGTGATTCAATCGGCCATGACACGGGGTTAGAACAGGCAGATTCTTTGGTGTTTTCCGGGCCTGGGAAAAGAAGGCTCTTGTTGCCCGACAATACAGCTTTTCTTGAAATTAAGGAAAGCCCCTATAAATTCTGGATCTTTTTCAGGTACTGAAGTTGTCATTCGGACTCTGAAAGAACGCATTCCGTGTCAGAGGTAAACTTTAAAAAAACTTTAAAAAAATCCGAATCGAACCTGATATATGTTTTTTAGAAAGTTCCTCTCCTGTCCACGGGAATACGCAAAGTTTCACGAGAATTCACCTCTGGTTGCAAGGATGAGCGAATGGTTGGGATTTTTTATTTAAAATTTTATTATCTAATTTATTAGAAGTCAAACAGATCTACTACTATATAAAAGGCGATGATTGTCTGTGTGTGCGTGACGAAGTTTCTGAAAATGTGTATAGGAGTGGTCCAAGAGCCCAGGGACCTTGACCTTCCCCCACTAAGTTGATCTCGGGAAGACGATTCCACAGATTCCCGAGGTCCGTAAATCCCGGAAATGCCTACTTTTTTTATTGCATAACTATCTACTACTACAACTATTTACTATGTACATAAAAGGCGATGTGTGTGTGTGTCTGTCAGTAACGACCCACCGGCAGGCTGACCCCGGGGCGGGGTCCGCCTGGATACATGCACATTCCGTTCAGGTTGATCAATTCGAGCAGTGCCCTCGTGGAAAGGAGTGCACATTCCGTTCAGGTTGATCAATTCGAGCAGTGCCCTCGTGGAAAGGATCCCAGTGCACATTGCTCTGCCCTTCCTCGTGACGCCCCACCAGTTCATCTTCGTCAGCGACAATCGAGAGAAGCAGGACGAATGGGATCGGCTGCAGTTCCAGCATGGCCAGACGCACTACTACTTTCAGTACATTTTTCCATTGATTTACTTTAATTTTTTAATGTCCCCTTATTTCAACGGTTAAAAATATTTTTTAAATTTTCACAACTGAATCTTCATTCATATCTTTTTTATTGCTTTAGTGAGCTCCTCACTTTGTGAACCCCTCACTAAGCTTAGTGTTTTTCTCATAAATGATATGGGCGGAATGCAAAATCTATTTTTTTATTCCCAGCGTCGTCGGGTTCTATGCTGCGATTTATCACAGCGAGTTTTTAGCGGTTCATCGATCATAAACTGGCATTCGATCGTGCGGGGCGGACTCAAGGTCATGAGTGGAACAGCTGGACAAAAGAACGGAGCTGCGTTCGGAGCCGGCATCTACATGAGCCAATACCTCAGAACGGCCATTAGCGTAAGTCATTATCGATTATCGACTGCCGCGAATTCAAAATACACCTGGCTGGCCGCGCGCAGTACTACTCTAACATTTTCGTTGAAACTTGGGATGAGACGGATCCCGATAACATGCCCAACAATGAAAAAATTCTTTCTCTTGCAGTATAGCAATCGCGGTGATTACGGCAATCGGGCCGAATGCCTGGGAAAGAAATGTTGCCAACTCTCCGACGCGACTATGTTCCCTACGCGATTTTATGCTGTCGCGCTACTTGAAGGTACAGTACCGGCCAAAAGTATAGGGACACTTTTTCGACTCTTCATATCTCGGCCCAGAATGGTCCAATCCGGGTGAAACAAAAAATCATTTTGTTGCTACAGTTGTCCTGAAGACGGCTCTGGGGTCGAAATTGTCGATTTCGGAAATCCAAGGGTCGAAATTTGCATATTTCCGTATCGATTTTTTGCACTTTTTGCACTTTCACCGCACCGACGCATATGTTGAGGTAAAATTTCAGAAATTTGTGGAAAATGCAGACCATGTATACGTTATGTCGTCCAATTTTTTTCAGATTTTTAAAAAATTTCCTATGAGCAGGAAAATTCCCGAAATAAAGGGCTTATTTATCGATTGATTATCGATCCAAGCACACGTTAAGCCCTAGGAACCGTTTCAAAGTGGTTTTATATGTTTTAAAGTACGGGGAAAAAGATGAGATATGTTTTGGGGGTGTATCTTGAAACGAGCAAAAAATCGATATCCACCGTAATCCCGAAATTGATCTACTGTAGCCCCTAGGGCTTTATAGTTGGAGATTTCTAACCAAGAAAATCGGATTCAGGGACCTCGAATTAGTCTAGGGACATGTTTTCATAATTTTTGAGCGCCTCTCCTTGGCCTGGCACGTTGATTTCCTGCGCGTCCGGCTGTGTTTTTGAACGAAAAATGTGCGAAAATCCCCATTTTCGCACCTTTTTCGAGCATTTCTTGCACTTGTTAGTGACGGAAATCAATGTGCTAGGCCAAGGAGAGGCGCTCATAAATTATTAAAAATGTCCCTAGACTAATTCGAGGTCCCTGAATCCGATTTTCTTGGTTAGAAGTCTCCAACTATAAAGCCCTAGGGGCTACAGTAGATCAATTTCGGGATTTCGGTGGATATCGATTTTTTGCTCGTTTCAAGATACACCTCCAAAACATATCTCATGTTTTTCCCCGTACTTCCCCGTGCTTAACGTGTGCTTGGATCGATAATCAATCGAGAAATAGGCCCTTTATTTCGGGAATTTTCCTGCTCATAGGAAATTTTTTAAAAATCTGAAAAAAATTGGACGACATCCACGTATACATGGGCTGCATTTTCCACAATTTTCTGAAATTTTACCTCAACATATGTGTCGGTGCGGTGAAATTGCAAAAAGTGCAAAAAATCGATACGGAAATATGCAAATTTCGACTCTTGGATTTCCGAAATCGACAATTTCGACCACAGAGCCGTCTTCAGGACAACTATAGCAACAAAATGATTTTTTGTTTCACCCGGATTGGACCATTCTGGGCCGAGATATGAAGAGTCGAAAAAGTGTCCCTATACTTTTGGCCGGTACTGTATATAATCGATATCCCTATTAATAAGATCAATCCTTCAGTAATCAAAACGAAGGATTCCCTCGCCAACCCGAAGGATGGAATCATCGTTTGCTCCGATGCTAAGTACTGCTCCATCCGAATGATATTGCTGTAAGCCAATTTTAATCGTATAATTAGTGAAAAACGACCCTGAGAATGCAGTCATCGTCCTGTGAAGGGTCAATGACTGATGAGCCACATAAGAGTTTAATCAAGTGACAGTATGATGGCCATATTCTCCGGAACGTTATTTTGCCGATAAAAGATTTTTTTCGATTATTTTACTTCCCAGATTCACCGAGGAGCAAAGGAGAATGGTCTTGATGAACCAAGCGACGGTCAACCTGCATCAACTGGCACCAGGGCAGAGGGAGGCGATAGTGCAGGTAATTGTAATGTTTGTTTTATGTATGGTCTGCTCAGTGTGGAGACGTCAATATTTTACTTCAGGTCTCCACTCCCTTCATCGGAACGACGGCCGAGGAGCGCGCCAAGTTGTGGTGGAATGTATATTGATCGTTCTGTACTGTACACAGTGTATATTACCAAACAATTAGACTGTAATGATGCCCTTGTAAAGAATATTGAGTTATTATAGTATTAGGATGTAGAGTTGTCGATCATTTAGTCGAAATTTCACAACACTTAGTATTTCGATAATATGACCTTTCATATTTTGACGTTCAGTAGCAATTATTTAGCCGCCATTTTGTTTGCTCTGAAATATGTACATATGTGATGAGGTACCCAACAAACTGCTTCAAATCGTGCACTCGTTTGACGCGTGTAAAGACTATCACTAGAATTGTATATTTGCAGTAGACCCATAGAAGTGTTTAGAGTAGATCATCTCAATTTAGGATAGTACATCGTTTCGGTTGCTGGTAAAGAATGTCGGCACTTGTGTAAGCCTCCTCGGACTCCCCAGTCCATTCTCAACTTCGATCGACAGATGAAGTGCCTCGCGAGAGACGAAGCGGCTTCTTACATAACATATTTCAAACTTCGTGTCTGTTTTTCTCTTCTTTCTCGATTTCCTTCTCGTCACTGCTGAAGATTCAAGATTTTCCCTTCTCTTTGAGTGGTGACACCGGATCCGATTTGAACTTCAAATGCTTTCAGTTAAACTTCGAAGATGTCCTCCTCGGTCCTTTCTACCTTCTGAATCAAAGGCTAACGATCTTTGAACATTCGACGTGCCAAGTTGGCAATGTCGATTTTGCAAGAACTTCGTTCGATTGCCTTCCACTCGCGACAAGATAGTGATCGCGGTCCGATTCCCACTGTTCTCTCTTGCCCTCCCTCGCATTTATCTCCCATCGTATAGTGAGTGGCGACCTCTCGCTGCGCGACAATTTCAAGTTGGCGCCAAACAGCAGCACTCGCGCAGCTGATGAGCTAACAGGAGAACCTTCCCTTCTCACCCTCTGCACACCTGATTGCTCATTCCCCTATCCCCTTACACTCCTTTTCCTTCCGATGGACACGTTGAATTTGTTCCTGGGACGAGCACTCGATGCCATTACCGCTCCAAGAGTTCGTTGTTTTATTTTTTATTTTAGTGTAGTGAGAAAGTGGGTTTGTTATGAGAACTTGGCGATGTATGCGATGATATAAACGGTCAGCGTGTAAAGTGGAGTTTTTAAAAATTGTTTTCACGTTTTTTTTATTAATTATAATCAATTCAGCAGGCGGAAGGTCTAAATGCAGAGGATGATGGAGCCCCGAAAGAGGCGGAAGACATCGTATTCGGCCTCCTCGCCGATGTCGCCGCTGTCGCCGAGGAATTCACCGAAATCGAGAGCCGATTCGGGATTCCGGCTGCGCTTATTCGGGTATGATCGATTCTCTTATGCTATCGTCAACTCTAAATCGAAAAAAGATTCCTCAAACATCGTTTGCTGTGAAACTGTACTATCAGAACCGAAGTAATTTATCGCGTAAATTTCAGGAGCCACCGGGCAACCTCTCCTCATGCCAAGTGTTACTGAGCATTGTAACCACTGCTGTTCCGGTATAAACCTTTTACAGATTTTTCGTTACTAATTTATCCAGTACCAACTCCGTCGCATCTGGGGCCTCTCGGAGACTGATACACTCTCATTCGCCCTCGACAACATCTTGAGAAGTGGCTATCGACAGGGCGAAGGTTATTGTTGCGATATGAATTGGTTAATTTTTATTTAGATTTATCATGGTCCTTAAATTTTAAAAAAAGTAGGTTGTGAACTTCCCCTGCCTGCAAAGTGCACTTCGTGCACGCAAGAGTGCACTTACAGGCGGCGGAAGTTTACTACACCCAATTTTTAAAATCTAATTGTAAGGGGTTTTATGTCTTTATCCCCCCAACTAACACAAATAATTTAGCGGATCAACGGGGATTACAATTTTCTCGTTACACTTCCATCCGCATTTTCAGAACCGGCCGTCGTCGTTTACGCAAACTACGAAGAGCAGCCAACGGATAACGCCATTGCGTTGACTCTCGGCGCGGTTAGTCACTATCGATGGAAAGGACGATGCAGAGAAAACGCAGCTTATCTATGAAGTCTTAATTCGAGCCACTATTTTACGGCGCATTTCCCTGAAGGCAAAACTTGTGAAATCGCCGCATCGTTTCAACCCACGGCAAATGTTTATCTGGTCCATTCAACAAAACAGCTTGCAAAAGGAGGCAAACAAAAACCTTGTCGAATTCAGATCGCAACATACCACGTCCGTAACAACTGGGCGACCACAGCAACTGCAGGCGAATCGACGTCCGACAATTTCCTCCTTCTCCTCTACCAGATGATCGAGATGAAGCTCATGTGGCTAGCAAAGTAAGCGTATTTTTGCGTTTCTGATGACATAAGATACCTTTGAGTGATTGTATCGTCTGCGGAAATGCCATTATTCGACCAGGAATTTTGCCGTCCAAATGCGAGTCAGCGGTGTGCGCGCAAGAAATGGAGCATTTCGGTTAGAATGTGCACTTCACTTGTAGTGAAGCCATTTTGAAAACTGATCAAATTGGCTAGCGGAATAGTTGCGTCCGCATATTGAACACATTTATAGGTTTTTGAGTTAGCGAAACATTCTGCTGAAACCGCTCTAATTGCAGGAAAGATTTCGCTGGTTCCGCGCATTTCTCCCGATGTCATGGATCTTTTCCAACTCTTTTTTCTGGCTTCCGGAGATCGCGGATATCCAGCCATGAACACCATGGCTTTCCATATCGAAGTCATGAAATCCAGCTTTTGGTGTATGTTACTGTTTTTCAGAAAAACAAAGAACAACATATAAATTCAGGGTACTTCTCAAGTAGTGAAACAACTGTTCGAACTTTGAGGGAGCATATTCCCTGCCCGAGGTGAACAAGAGTTCGAATCGTCATGAAGCCTCACCTGTTTTCCAGAAAGTTCCTCTCCTGTCCGCAAGAATACGCAAAGTTCCAGGAGAAATCACCCCAGGTTGCAAGGATGTGCGAATGGTAAGATATCGTTGTCCGCGTACAAATAATTGTAAGGCTTTTTAAATTTTCGATCTTCTCGTTACAGTTCTAGCATTCCTATTCACTCTCTACTGAAAACAAGTAAAAAGGAGTGCTTAGATTGCCAGGATGCGAGGCCCCAAAAATATACGACTTTGTAACCACACAGCTGATTGTTGAAATGTCCCATGTTCAGGATCGCCAATTCAAGCAGTGCTTTGATTGAAAGGATACCGAAGAACATGAGATTGCCTTTCCTCGAAACGGAACACCAGTTCATCTTCGTCAGCGACAATCGAGACAAGCAGAACGAATGGGACGGACTGTTGAAGGAACACGGAGAAACTCATTTCTACTTTCAGTGCGTAACTTTGTGGATTAATTGTTATAATGCAAAAAGAAATTAGTTTGGGGAAGGCAATTTGGGGCGAAAACGATATAAAAACGGCACGGTGTAACCAAATTCCCTGCAGATCATACACATTTTGCTCAAATTTTCATGGTTTAAAAAACCCCCTCTTTTTTGCTCGTAATTTAGATTTCATATGTAGCGGTTCCGCTATCGCAAACTGGCACTCGATCGTGCGGGGCGGACTCAAGGTCATGAGTGGAACAGCTGGACAGAAGAATGGAGCGAAGTACGGACGCGGAATTTATATGAGCCAGCACCTCTCAATGGCCATGGGTGTAAGTAGAACCACCACTAAAATGCACACTTCTCGCTTAATTGATCTACCGCTTTTAACCTCCTATTGACAATAGGCTATTATTTTGAAAGAACGGAACGCTCGCAGACTTCGACAATGCGTCCAACAATCTATAAATATAAAGGCTATTCTTGCAGTTTAGCAACTATGGTGATTTCGGAAATCGGGCCGAATGCCTGGGCAAGCAATGTTGTCAACTCTCCAACAAGATCACTTCGCGATTCTATGCAGTCGCGCTGCTTGAAGGTTTGCTTTCGACATGCCAACCGCATGACCAATTCTACAGTAATCAAGACAAAGGATTTCCTCGCCAACCCGACCAAAGAAATAGTCGTTTGCTCCGACGCCAAGTACTGCTCCATCCGAATGATTTTGCTGTAAGTTAGGCAATTTCATTATTGACGGAAAACCGATCCAAATAATTCACTCTTTGTCTCGTGGTATTGTCAAGCGCCCAAGCAATTCTAACTTTATCGATCGGGAGGTAAAATGTCAGCTTCCTGTATCTTAGCGCCCTCAAAGAGCTTGATGCTCCAATTTTGCAGGCTTCGGTTGGAATCCAGCTCCAACTAGCGTGCAAAATTTCAGCTGCGTAGCTCTTTTCGTTCCGGAGATACAGAAGGGGGACTATGATATAAACACAGTGTCGCTCTCCGGAACGCTGTATTCGCAGACTGGAATACAACCACGTTCCAGATTCGACGATGCACAGAGGACAAAGGTCGTGAAAACGAACGAGACGCAGGTCCATCTCCTGTCACTGACGCGCAGGCAGAAAGAAGAGATTGTACAGGTGTTTTTATTTGTTGTGTGATCATTTTTGGCATATTTCAGGTCTCAACTCCCTTCATCGGAACCACTGTCGAGGAACGCGCGAAGTTGTGGTGGAATAAGACTTGAATATCCAAGCTGTACATAATTTCGCCATTTTCTTGTTTGATCCCGGACCTCTGAACGGATTGTTTACACCGCCATTTGTTTGTTCTGAAATAGGCTGATTCATTCAACTCGTGCAGGTCGATTGACGCGTGTAACGACTATCACTGGTTATTGTATGTATGCATAGGACGGGGTCCTCGCGCAGTGTGTTGTAGTAGTCGTTCCGTTGCTGATAAAGGATAGTTGACGTTAGTTGGAGCCCCTTCGCACTCCCACAGTCCATTCTCAACTCCAATGGAAACCCTGAAGAAATGTCTCGCGCTGGTCGCCGAAGTTGCTTCATTAATAACGGTTACTTTTTGCAATGATCTTATCCATGGTGCTCCTTTCCAACTGCTAGCTAACATCAGCCATCCTTGAAGAAAGATGCGGACTTCGCAGTTGAACTCATCGCTGACGTCGCTGCAGTGGCCGAAGAATTCGGCGACGTCGAGGCTCGATTCGGAATTCCCTCTGCTGTCGTTCGGGTTCTCATTATCCAGTTTTTGTTAGTATCGTGGACTTCCAGGACTCCTCCAAGCCCGGCCGTTCCAAGTGCGCAATTGTGCTAACCGTCGTCGTGTCTTCGGTTCCGGTTATCGCATAGTTCTACGAGGTTCCCTTGGTGAAATGAGCAATCCAGGACGAACTGCGGCATATCTGGGGAATATCCGAAATCGATACTCTTTCCTTCGCCCTCGACAACGTCTCCCGAAGGGCATACCGACGAGGCAATGGTGAGTGTTATTGTAAGGAATCAGAGAGGAACAAATATTGTGCCGATCTTCTTATGCTTGGTGCAGGTTTGATCAACAGTTTACTTTGGCGTCTTAAGCCATTGCTCTCTAACCAAAATAAAAAGGCTTGAATACATTGCAAACGTCGAGCATAATAGCTTTGGATACTTCGCTGTGCTTCTTGCCAATACCAGTATCGGCTTTATTCGTATTCAGTGCCCAGTCTCATTGTCTACGCAAATTACGACCAAGAGCCCACGGACAACGCAATTGTTCGGGCACTTGCTGCGGTATTTTCGTCGATCGGGGATTGAGCTTAAATCTTCATTATTGCAGTTTGTTGTGTACACCGTTCGTCAGAATTGGGTGATCCGCGATGACGTCAAGTCGGATCACTTCTTGATCCTTCTGTATCAGATGATCGAACTGAAGATCATGTGGCTGGCAAGGTAAGGCATCTCTTCATATTCTGCGGATTTGATATACTGGCATATGAAAATGCCGCAGTTGGGCAACTACAACGTAATTGATTCCAGTGACTGCATCATTTGTGGATCGGTTATCAGTCGTCCCGGCATATTTCCGTCCACGTGCGAAGCAGCTGAATGCTCGAAGATAACCAAAGGAATCGGTAGGGCTTTTCGCAGCTGACGCCGTCCGCTGTGTTATTTCCGTTGCTGCGTTAATGTCGTTGGACTGGCAACGAATTATCGTCCAGGCAACGTGTCGTTGGTTCCGCGCGTTTCCTCCGCTGTCCTGAACCTTTTTCTCATGTTCTACCTAGCTTCGGAGAACTCGCACAAGGAACTTGATAATTCGATGTCGCTCGAACACAAGATACGAACCGAATTCAGATTACAAGGCAGGGAAAGTAGGTCCAATGCCTTGTTCTCTTCTATGTTATGCGTCAGTTGTCGAAAACGAGACCGTAAGGGAAGCGATGAAGAGAGCCATGCCCTGTCCGAGGTCAGTACATTAATTGATATACTGCGGGCATCATTTCAGTGTGGACGCTCACAACTAACAAGGGACAAATCTGGACCTATGAGCTGACCCCAAAAACGGAGTGGTGCGCAAGAATACCCCTGAATGACAAAACTCAGGAACTGAAATATTTTTTGCCTAATGGCTATTTTCGGGGTACAGTACATAAATGATCAAAAAAGTCGAGAAATAATTTTCTTGAAATTGCTCGAAAACGTCTCCAAACATCATATATGGCCATAAAAACACTCCTTTGTTGATTTAACAGAAGTTCATTTTTAGCATCATGGTCCATTGAGCCGCTCAAGAGCAACCAATGACCCCACTTTTGAATACAGTATCGAGCAAAAGTATTGATACACTTTTTCGTCTCATCATTTCTTGCGATAGAGTGGTCAAATCTGGTCCCGAAATAAGCAATTTGTAGCTGAAGCCGAGCTATTGAAGGTCCTGAAATTCGTTTTCTAAAATTTCGCATATTGGTGGGTCAGATTCACGTCGCGCCAAAACGTATTTCTAATC
>JACMIG010003392.1:0-12360 GCA_014805385.1 Levipalatum texanum | reverse complement strand
CATCACTAAATGCCGCAGAATATTTCAGAAACGCCTAGAATTTTCTTCTCTGACATCACTAAATGCCGCAGAATATTTCAGAAGCTTCTAGAACTTAGCTCTCTGACATCACTAAATGCCACCGAGCTCCACCCAGAATATGCTGACGAACAGGCGAATGACAAGAACTCGATTTTCCATCCCGGCGTCTACTTTCTTATTCGAGTTACTCGAATTCTTATTCGAGTTACTCGAATAGACAGTCTCGAATTCGAGTTACTCGAATAGCAGACGCTATTCGAGTATTTGTCTCGAATAGTGAGACATCTCATTGTCAGTTTTCAGTCTAGTCTGGAATCTGAGACTACTCGAATAACCAAATAGTCTCACATTGCACCCCCTACTAACAATTATTACTGTTCAGAAATTCCTAAAAATGAGATCGTTTTTTCTTTTGATTCTTCTTTTTTTAATGAGATCTTTTCTTTTGATTCTAAACGCATTCTACCACTACAACACCTATTCAGTGGCTTTGTTATCGTTATCACTGCCCGCAATAATGTCACTATTAGTTAATTAGATTCCGACCAGTTGGCAAATGGTTCAAGTTCATAGAGCCCTTGTCGCTTCATCTAGTTCTTGTTATGGTTGAGTAATTGCAATGAACAATAGACCATTCTCTCTGCGCTTTGAAACGTGTAACCGTTACTACTGCCACATCTCCTCACTTCCCAATCCACTCCTATCCTCCTTCCCCCTCCTCCTCTCTCCCGTCCTCTTCTTCGCCGCCTTCTCCTTACCATGACTAGGAAGTACTTGATTCTCGCGGGCTGTGGTGTCCTCGACAGCGATTTCGCTAATTTCCACCATATCCTGGAGTTCCCTCCTATGTTTTCCAAAACATAAAATGTGACTTACTTCCGTCTATTTCGACTCTACTATTTATTTGATTTATGTTTATGATACAGGAAATATCATGTTTTTGCTGTCATCAAAATCATTTTTCAAATCTCCACATGCTCCCGTCGTGTCTCCAAATCATTAATAACGAAGGATTTCCGAAGATCTTTCAGCTGGAAAGTAATTTGTCGAACGCGCGTTTGAGTTATTGTTGAACAGGAATACACTAACGAATTGACACTCACCGTGCAACAGGAATTCACCTCGTCTCTAAATTCGATTCTAATAGTCAGAAACCCCTATCTATTTCCCATCTCGAACTCACAGCTGTATCCAGGAATTCCTGCCGTCTTTCCCAATCACCAAGAAACCAAAAAGTTATGCTACAGAATTTTCTTTCCAAGCCTGATTATTGTGTGCTCATATGAGAGGGCGTCGAATCGTATAGTCTCTGCACGAATTGGTAACAACTCGCCGTGAAACAGAGAATAGCCTGGTTGTCTTTGGATTGATTATACCGCTGAATCTCGAGATCAACTAGGCAGGCCGGGTTGTTAAACTTCATCTAAATCACCTTCTTTACCTCCTCATTACCTCCCATGCACACAGTAGCCTTCAAATGTATGGGCTCAAGATTGGCAGTCCTACTATCATCGGGCCCTTCACGGCATCCACTCAATTCGTTCATGACGTCAACGCAGGCGATGAATCTGAATGTGGCCGGAATACGATTCAGCGATGGATTATTAATTTAAATTTATTTGGACGCTATATAACAGCTTGGTGAGACAGCAATTTTGATGGTTGCAAATCATGCGCATAAATAGAATCGGCTCGCATTCTCATCTTATTTAGGAAAATGAATAAGTATAGCTCCCATTTTATCGATTTTGCCTACAGTCCAATCGAGGGCACTGTCAGAAGACGATGTCTCACGGTTCGTAGCTGTGCGTATTTCAACCGCCTATCCGCACCCCCATCTAGCTCCCAGACAATCCCTATTCACCGTTCTCTTCCCCTTCCATTGCTCCCTCGTCTCAGTACTGTTGGTGTTCTACAATGGTCTTGTTTTGTGAGCGAAACCAATCTGTAAACCATCAGAAGCTGGAATAATTCTAGTAATTATTTCTTTCGTGAAACATGGTCCCAATTCCAGTCGAAAAAATTCTCACCCTATTCGTTCCTTTCATTTCACCGCCCGTGATGACGAGGGGGAAGGGAGAATCGAGTGGAGGCTGCAATGAAGATTCTTGTTTCCCTTTCAATTTTTTATTTTAACGCTGAATATTTGCGGTCAACTTTGCTGGCCTGAGATAGTTTCATGGCGCGTCCAAAAACTCAACAGATTCATTTCTCGTTCATCAAAACATGCGAATTGGCACTTCAAGGAATCTATCAATTCGCGTGCACGGATGCATGAGTAATAAAATAACGAGCGTATATATGTAGCTTACAAACTAACAGTAAATTCTCGAATCGGAATGAAATTCTGAGGTCCATGACTACGGTAATCGGCAAGAACTTTCGTTGAATGGCATTTATGTATAGCACTAATTTGATTAGTATCTCCTATCACTGCTGTAGACTTTTCAGAGGTATTGTTTTCAAAACCCGCAATAATGCTCCTGGTTCCCTCCAAACGATCACTCAATCTCGAAAGCAGCCTACCTTCCACACTCTACTCTCCTCCTCCTCCTCCTCATCGTTCGGCGTCCATTCCTCGGGCGTCAATTGCGAATACCTCGATAATCCTTCGAAGCTCTATCGAAAAATATTTCGATTTGGTGTTAGAATTACAACCATGTCATCGCCAGCATCATCGACGATCTAGACGTCTTCTTTGTTGGTAGCGTTTCCTGCTTCTTAGTGCTCTTCTTCTTCCTGTTCTCCTTCTTCCTCTTTTCTCCCATCGTCTCTTTCGTTGGTTTCCAGCAGGCGAATCGAGGACAGCCTGAAATATATACTCGTTCTTTGAAAAGGAATTTTAATTTATAAAAAAAGAATCTCCTTTTTCGGAATTGATGTATCGGTGCGGCTGCAATAAATATTTCAACGCTGCAACAGCAATTCACCGGGTGTTATTTCTGGTGCAATGTGAGTTTTGAAGCTGGCCCTCCTATCAGGAAATATTTCTTCTGCAGGCTACTGTACCCAAACAAGACTACAGTATTTAAGACGGGCTACCGTAACCCAGATGAAGCTGGTCTGAAAAAGTTGCCTCTCACGGATCGATCGATGCGGCAGATTCAGTAAGGAGATTCACGCGCCCAACAACTCGCTGTTGTCTAGTTTCAGAAACTGCAAGGTCGCAACCACGCGAACTCCCGCTTCATCTAACACTTATTAGTGTGCAATAGCGCGAATGGCTAATGACAGTTTTCATATATGTAGCTATACAAAAACTCGATACTGACATCATTGCTATAATTGCAATGTTATCCTAAGGCCTCCGAGTCTGACAAGTTGGCAGATGGTTTGAGTTTTGAGAGCCCATAACCACTTGATCATCTGTTTCATATTATGGTTGACGAATAGCATCAGCATTAATCCCTCATCCAGTAGTGAAACTGACAAGCGAGATCAATTCCACCCCTCCCCCCTAATCTTTTTCCCAATCATTTCTTCATCATCCTATCTATCGTCCTCTTCTTCTCCCCATTTACAAATCTTGGCTCGGAAGTACTTGAACCCGATGGGGTGGAGGTACCGTAGACAGCGACTTCGCCATGATGAAAAAATATTCGATACAGTAATCTGTTGGGGCATCACATAGTTATCCAATCTTCAGAGTGAAGTCTAAACCAGGTGGATGCAAGTTGACTGCATTCCTTTTATGTGAAGAATTATATTGGACGTAATAAACTCGACTTCGTTGGGGGAATAGACAAAAACTGGAATTGAGGATTGCTTTGTTCAATGATTCATGCTCCAAGCCAAACAATACAATATGGATGCTCCAAGCCAAACAATACAATAAGATTGCAATCCTTTTATGCGTAGAAGTACATTGAAAGCAATGGGAAGTTGGAATATGGAAATTATAGAGTGCAACATTTTTGGTTTAGCAATGACAAACCAGGTGAATGCCCGTTTATTGTAATCCATTTATGCGAACAACTCTATTGGAGACAATCGGCCAGGATCGCGAGCTTAAAATATCATAAAATGAATCTGTTGTGAGAAATACTTTTATCATTGTTCGGAGTCTCAGGCCTCACCATAATGAATCATAGCTATTTACTGCACTTTTTGAATGATTGTGAAAACGAAGAGTTTACTCATCGTCAAACTATAAAAATGTTTTTGAGAATGCAGATCGTTTTTCAATCTTTAGAGCCGCAGACCAAACCAGGTGGAAGCACAATTCGTGCAGCCCATATTATCCAACGAATTTTATTGCAGGCAATGGGACCGCTGTGCAAAAAACCAACTAGAGTTCATCGTCGCGCCCCGCGGGTATTCCTGCACCACTACTGCCGCAACTACCAGTTGAATTCGCGCAGCATGAACTCATTATTATGTCAAGCTCATTTAGGCGCTGATCATTTGAGTCCTCGCTACGGATAACAACCATCCAATTATTATAGAATCGGACTCATTCGTAAGAGCACACCAAGCGATCTCGCAAGCGTCGTTCTGCACTATTTACTCTGATCAACAGAAACATTCATCAGGCTACACCACTCTGCCCACAAGGTTGCTCCCGTTTCGGTCTACTCTCCTGTAGCAGGCAGACAGTCTGTGTTTTCCCCGTCCGTCTGACAGTCTCAGATAATTAGGCACCGTGGGAAGCAGGTGCGAGTGTTCGCCCAGAACAGGACACCCCAATACCGGTTTGGTAAGCGCCTCGCGAAGAGATTCGCGAGGCGCTTACCAAACCAGGTGGATGCATGGTTATTACTGCACATATTGTATGCTGAATTGGTGATGATTTCGCGGTTTTGATAATTCAAAAAATAATTGTTTTGTTTGCCCACAATGTTGCTCCGATCTTCCGCTCTCTATGTCTCACCCCTCCCATCCCAATGTCATGTTGAAGATTAGAGACCCTTACATTCAATGCGAACTAGACTCCCATTCCATGAGTGCTCGAAACAAGCTCCCGCCGTCTCTACAAATGATCTATCAACAGAAATTTATGAATCCCGTAAATCTCTCAACGCTGATTGAACAATTTATCTAATGTTATCTGGCAAATATCGTTGATAGGCATTGCGAGGCTGAATTATCACTCACAATGAAACATGAAATCACTGGGTTTCATCGTCATAGAAAATAACCCCTCCCCCAACTCATCTCCACCCAATCTCAAAACTGACAGTAATCTCCACGAGTTCGACCTCTCCATCATTCGCATTCCAGTTGATTGACGTTGACACCAAACTGGGATCGTCGAAGGGAAGCTGTGCCTGTAAGGGGTCCATTCTCTCAACGGAAAGCAGGCATCGGGTCAGAGGTAGAATGCTCGCCAGCCACGCGGGCGGTCCGGGTTCGATTCCCGGCCGATGCAATCCTTTTGGTTATCTGGAAGGGGTGGCACTTGGCGAGGTGGGGCGCATTGACTCGATAGGGAGCGTGAGGAGAGAAGGCGGAGACGCGGGCGTGGCAGGTATGAGACACGCAGGACTGAAAAAAGGGTCTGCACTATTCCAATAGTATTCTTCAAAGGGATATGCAATTGCCGGATTAAATTACTGGTGTAAAAAAGTGCAATCTATCAAATCATTCGCTAGAATTCACGCGGTTTGGACAAATTACATCCAGATGAAAATGCATAATATTCTCATTTCTCTCAAGTTACCGTCACCGATCACGTAAAGAATTTAATAAAAATGCAAGAACCACTTCACCCGCTTGAAATCACGTGGTTTGACCAGAAAACAATAGATGGCAAAAAAAATCAAACCTTTCTGATGGAGCAACAATTGCTCTCTCGGATAGTATGACCGAATTGACGATTACGGTAAACCACCGGATCAACGAAGCGGGAGAGCAACGCTCCCTGCAGAACGAGGACGTTCCACTTGAGGACCTGGAAAAGAGAAGCGATAATTGAAGTTGCTAATCGGACCAGTTGAAGTGGTGTTTCACACCTTGCATGAATTTAAATGAGTTGACATGGATCGATCCGATCCCTTTGAAGAACAGACATAGAAAACGCAAATACCCCGGTAAGAAATCTAGCGTTCTTTCAATCGCTAGCCTAATTGTTAGAAACCACGCGAACTGGCGCATCACGCAGAATGTTAATTCGCAAGGGAAAGTGTATCAATAATTCAGCAACAATTTTAATGTCAAAAAACAACCAAAGTGCATAATTACTCAAAGAACGCCCTCACTCTAACCGCGCCCTCACTTTATCCGAACAGCTCATCATTCGGAGTCGCTGACAGGAGACGATTCCATCGAACGAGAACGGCATCCTCAGCGAGTAACGTAAGGGATATAAAATTGGCGCACGTTTGAGGTTTGGAGAAACCGCGCGAGACATAAATATTCAACCGATTCGAATCAATGATCAACTAACCTCCCTCGATCTTGTGCCGCAGACATCCGACATTCCGCAGCTTCTGATGATAATTGACCTGTATTGGGAGGGAGATGATAGGGACCCGGTGGATAGGCGTGGCTCCCAGATCACAATTGCAGTTGATAATAGGAACTACAATATATTGTTCTAATTGTTTTCAATACATTGTACGCCAATTGTCCGATGAGGTAAACACACGAAGTCGGTGTGGTTCTGCCACTCGTAGCTGAATTTATCTCATGACACGAGCAAATGCTCTACCGGGTCGAATCTGACCGAATCGACAACAGTAACCCACGGGCTCAACGAGGTGTGACAGCAACGCTCCCTGCAGACCGAGGACGTTCCACTTGAGGACCTGGAAAAGATCATCGATGAAAGAGGTCAAACCAGGTGATTTGACGTTTCAAGCCGTGCGCTAAATGAAATGAGTCGATGCGAACCGATCTTGGACTCAACTCCCGCTGTTCAAATAATAACAATGTGATGACTAGTAACCGAAAGATTTTCCGGGAATATTTGAACAGCTCCTTGTTGGAGCATCAAAATGCATCAGCACTCATTCTCCCTTTCCTTCTTTTTCCATCTCCTCCTCATTCCCTTCTCCTCTCCTCGTCAGCGTGGCAGTCCTGCACCCTTCCCCCCTCCCACGAGATTGCCGCGCCCTGAGCAATTAGCAATTTAAGGTTCAAAATACTCACAATATGCGGAAGCGTCGGTCCCTCCACGGGAGCCACTCCATTCGTCCATGGCGTCGATACGGGTGACGAATATGAATGGGATGTTATTGGACAACAATCAAAGACAAATTGACGAAGATTAATTTGGAACCCGTTAAATCTGCTAAGTGAGACAGCAATCTCACTGCTTTCAAGCCACACGCACGAATAGAATTTTGATCTTACTTTTGACAATAAATAAGAGGGCATCGTCAGAGGACGAAATCTCATGGTTCTTAACTGTGCGTATCCCGACAGACTAACCGCACCCCCACCTACCTCCTAAACAATCCCCATTCACCGTTCTCTTCCCTTCCATTGCTCCCCGTCTCGGTGGCGTTGGTGTTCAGCAATGGTTTGTTTTTGAAAATATTCAAGCTGTCGTCCATTAGAAGCTGGAATAATTCTAGCAATTATCTCATTCGGGAGACAACAAAACGCCTAGTTCCAATTCCAATCGAATAAAATAATAAAATTCCCCACCTCGGTCGTTCATTTCTATTCACCTTCCACGACGACGTGAGGGAAGGGAGAATCGATGGGGGCTGAAATGAAAATATCAAGTGCATGGTATTTTTTATTTTAGTTTATCGAAGTCAACTTGGCAAGTGGAGATTTGTTCGACTTTTGGTACCGTGGGGTGTTCATAATATCTCAAAAAAATACTTCGAGCCCCTCAAACGACAAACAAATGAAACCAGGTGCACTGGCGTACCATGGAAACAATAAATTCGCGTTTACGAAGGATTCGACAATTCCAAGTGTAGTCCTTATACTCTAACAAGAAATAAAAATAATCGGATACGGTATCGCTCGCGTCCTCCTCCCCATCGTTCGGCGTCCATTCCTCGTGCGTCGACTGCGACTCCTAAATAAAGTTCCAGATTGATTTACCTCGAAAATGATTGAAAAACCTGATTTTCTATTTCCTAGCCATTTCGACTTTTAAAAAAAACTAGAAATACGAGCTTGTCATCATCAGCATCGTCGACGAGCTCAACGCCTTCTTTGTTAGTTACAGCGTCTTCTGCTTGTGGATGTCCTTTTTTCCACGACCGTCACCTCTTTTATTCGGTCCCGCAGGCAAACCGATGAATGACTGAAACAAGCAAGTATACAAAACTGATCCCTTTTTGTAGGCTTTTTGTGGTCAAGATTGCTCTATGGTTCGTAAATCACAATTAGTTCAACGCCGCAACAGCAATGCTCCTGGTGCTTTTCTCGAAACTCATGGAAAAGAAAAAAAGCTATTTTACTTAACGTCGGATTAAAGTCCAACGTTTGGTTACTCTTTTTCTCCTCCTCCCCGTCCCCATACCTGTTCCTTATCCTCCTTCGTTCGGTCCCGCAGGTGGATCGAGGAATGACTGAAACACACGAATATACAAGTCTGATATTTTTTAAACTCATAGCGCTCGAAACATCGGTGTCATGATTCGAAAATGGAAATTAATTCAACGCCGCAACAGCAATACACCGGGTGCGTTTCCTCGCAGCTCGTGGGAAAGAAATACGTTATTTTACCGAACGTCGGAACAGTGTCCGACGTTTGGTGACTCTCGGGTAAGACAATCTTCCACTGTCTTTCTACTGGGGGCGACGCCGATCCTCCGATGAGATAAACACAGTAGATTGGTAAGGTTCCACGCCTCGTAATTACGATTGTCTTATGAGACGACTATGCTCTTCCGGATCCGATCTGACCGAATCGAAAACTACAGTAACCCACCGGTTCAACGAAGTGGGACAGCAGCGCTTCCTGTGCCCGAAGACGTTCCACTTGAAGACCTGTAAAAGATGCGCTCATTTATGAAAGAGGTCAGAGACCAGGTGACGTGGTGTTTCAAACCCATCACAAATTGGTTAGGGTCGAATGTAACGCGATAAATCGAGGGTTCTTTATTCTACCAATAATAACAACGTGATCACTATTATGGCAGTTCCAAACCTATCTAAAGTCGCGTTCCGCCCGAATTGTTCTCTCTCCATTGAAAATAGAGTTCTCTCGTCGTCTGACTGTTAGATAGTCATGCGGGGATTGAACTCCCGAAAAATCGATAATTGTTTGTTCGAAAATCGATTATATCGGATCATAGCATAGTATCCCCGTGAGAAGTTGTATCGACGGGCGAAAAAAACGAGAGTCGAACCTAAATTGCCCAGTTCACTTGGCGTTTCAACGTAGGTGAACTGGGCGTAATCGTGAAAACCAGGCGATTATACAACTTGCTCTGGTCTACACCAAGGAATCTCGCGCAAGGAGCTCGAAATTAGAATTGGGTGACCTCGCGGTCAAAAACCAGGTGTCTTCAAACTTCGTGAATCTTGGAAAGGAGCCATAATCTCGAAATGGCGATGCTTTCTTCAGCTCGAGGGTACAGCCAATCAAAACCACATGATTTCGCACTTCCTGGAATTTGAAGACTTCTCATAATCTCGGATACGCGATTGCGTACCGATTGACTCCTCCCAATGAAGCTCACCCCTCTACACCAACGGATCTCGCGTGACACATTGAATCATACAGGGGTTCACAATGCAATAGTGATCTGCACCGTGTGCCGAGTTGAAAATTAACTGAATTTCATTCCTTTTTTTACGTGCTTATCATCCTCCATTTCCGCCTCCTCCCTCCTTCTCTGTCCCCCCCCCCCTTTGTCATCTCCTCGATTCACAAGTACCCTGCTTCCTAAACCACGTGATCTCGCGCAACATTCATGGAATTAAATGTGGGCTCCAATGTATCGGTGATACGAAGTATGGCGATATGGGTAATAAACTAAATTTATATTCTTCCCCTTCCCTCCTCCCCCCTCCTCCCTCTCCCCTCCTCGTCAGCACCTCCGCGTGGAAGTCCTGCACCGTTCCGCCCTCCCTCGAGATTGAGGCGCCGGGACAATGTGCAATTAATCGATCCAATATTAGCTCTGATCCCCATGAGATAAACTACGCAGCTATAATTTTTTTTCGACAGTAAACTCTGCTGCGCATCGATAAAGTTCAGAAATTTTGTCGCTAAGGATAGTCTAAATTATTGGTCCCTGAGGATCGAACACTTTTTGATTTCCATTTCCGACCGCGCTCCCTGGTTCTGTGGTGTGCTCATATACAAATGTCGAAATGAATGCTCACCTTGATGTACTTATTCCCTGTGGCGAGGGAGATGCAATGGGCACGACCCGTGGCCATGCCGTGGAGGAAGAGGGAAACCATCACCTGGACAGAGAAAGAAATTATCCATGTCGAGCTTAAAATTAATGCCTAGGATCCGCTGCTTAGCCATCTGCGGAAAACACCTTACATATTGCTAGATCGGTGTGATCTTTGGGCGTGTTTCTCACAATCAGAGGGGTGACCAGCGTAATTCCTTCGCATCGAATATTCTCCCTCGGTCTCACTATCAGTTGGTAAAGTTACGCTTGATGGACAAAGAAGAAATTCTGGAGACTCCAGAACTTCTCCGATTCTGACACATTCTGAGAACCAGGTGATTCCAAGTTTCATTCCCAACATTAATCAGATCGTTAGTTGTACTGTCAATTGACCTCGAGATTGCAGTTAAAAAATTATAATTTTAATATCCACCAACCTTGTGAGTCCCCGATGGCTGCGGGATACGTCATGCTGAGCCAGCAATGAGAAATATTCGGCAATATTACAAAGTCCAGATATTTGTAAATTTGAGAGCACCACGAAACCAGGCGATTGTGCATCTGCATTTTCTAATATATTCGAATTGAAGCCGTGGAGTCAATTGCATATTAGTTGTGCATAATATATTTTTAAAAAACCACTTTTTATCTTGGAACAAGAGTCGAGAGTGTTGGATTAGGGGACGATGAATGACGACGATCGATTATTCCCCCGATAATAATTCACCCACTTGGAAAACATGGCGTTTGTGTGGTGGTGGATGAGGTCAAAGAGCAGATTTGACCGGCCGATCGAGCTGTGAACGGGGTGGTTGGTAAGGAATAGTGGGAACTCTGGAGATTCATTTTCAAATTGGCGGCGGGAAACCAGGTGGTTCGGCGCGTGCACTATCACATAAACTGTAATAGAATTCAGGCTGTGGAGTCAATTCATCTTGATTTCGTTGTGAAAGTCCACAAAATTTCCTCCGAATATTCCCCTGATAATAATTCACAAACTTGGCCAACATGACGTATGTGTGGTGGTTGGTGAGGTCAAAGAGCAGATTGGACCGACCGATCCAGATGTGAGCGGGGGGTCGGCGTGGAAATGCGGGATCTTTCGAGCTTCATTGTCAGATTAGCGACTGACGTATTTTGAAAAGGCACGTCTCAGAACCAGTTGATACAGTGTCAAGGGCACTTTTCAATGCGAATTATCCAAAGGCCAAATGATGAAAGGCTAGACCACACTTGAAACCCGTTGATTTCGCGTTGATTGTACACAGGAAAATTCAATACTCCGCTTTCCAATGGTTCGCTTGGGGTAAGTAAGGTAGAAATACCACGCAATAAATGTTTGATATTTAAAATAATAACACTCACAATGTGCGGAAGCGTCGGGCCCTTCACGGCATCCACTTCATTCGTCGATGAGGTCGACGCACGGGGTGAATCTGAATTGCACGTGGTTCAAAACATACGACATGATTACCCAAAGATAATTTGGATCCTATAAATTTAATTAGTGAGACAGCGATCTCGCTGATTGAGAATCGTAAATGCCAACTGAAACTAAACAATCATCCCGTTTATATTGTGCCTATCTCAAGTCCACACCAGATCACTACTACCAGAGAAGAGAGTCTCATAGTCCATCGTCACTTTATCGCATAGGACCATGGATGTAATTCCTGCATCCCCCTCCTCTCCTTTCTCCTCCCTGTCATTGTTCCCTGCCGCTGTACCGTTGGTGTTCTGCAAAGGTTGTTATGAACGGTGCATTTTGAACGTAAAATTACTGAATAGAACAATATTTCTGCTAATTCTGTTCAGTGAGGGGCGGAAACGCCTGGTTCCAATCAGCATTGTGTACGCTCCCATCACATCAAACGATCGGAACGTGAAATAATTACAGTATTTCTCTCCTGCGTGAGACAAGGAAGCGTGGCTCGTTGAAGTTCACCCACAAAATGCACAGAGTTACAACTTTACACATCAATTATCTCAGACTGGCTCGCCACTCAAGGGTATATTCAGTTGAAGTATTTCAGTGCAATTATTGTTTTCGATGGGCGTTGTTGTGGTTTATGTAAAAGGA
>JACMIG010003391.1:0-12364 GCA_014805385.1 Levipalatum texanum | reverse complement strand
CCTCACGCCACTACCAGTTGCGCCACAGTGCCAATCTGGTCCGAGAAGGGAGAACGCTAGACGTCTTTGGAGTGTCGTCAGCTCAGGAAATGCACCCTCTCGCGACTAAAATCGATGTAACTCCAAATATGATTCGAATTTCGTGATAAAACTTTGCACGTACACCAATCAGATCTCCCTGAATCTAATTCCGATGAGAACCACTATAAACGTGAAGAACTTTTTCGAGATATCGATTTTTGAAATCTTTATCGATTTTTTTCGGGTAAAAATACTACTTCCCGAAAAAACTGTTCTGAAGGTAGCTGATAGAGCTCGACGAGCTCTAATTTTTGAGCTTTTGTTCAGCTCGATTCGACCATTCTATCGCAAGTTATGTTTGTTCAAATTTTACGGCGCAGATCGTGGACAAGTACACCAACCGGTCCCAAAAAACCTGCGTCATGCTTCTCAAGGCATCCATAATCGATGGTCAAATTTTGAGAGAAATCGGAGACATAAGTTTTCAAGTTGTCGAACGGCTCCTGGCCAGGCTGCCCCACTCTCTCAGAAGACGCGTTATATCCAGAATTTACTCCAAGAATGCGTTAATACAATGAATATGTTTATTCTGCTTTGACATATTACCTTTTCAGTCGCCATTTCGATTGTTACGAATGCGATTTCACCAATGAGCTTGCGATTCCGGCGGCCTTTCGCTCACGCGATATTATCATTTGGAATACTCGAAGCGGATCTCCTCTAAGCAGAGAACTATGCAATCGGGCGTGAGTCTGTCTTTTGGTTTGCGAATGTTAGAAATGGGCCACGGCAAAGAGTTATGGTACCGAGATTTAAGCCAGACACCCTCTCATCTAGACCTGCGAACCGGTATACCGTACACTTTGAAGAAAACGCATGAGATTCCATAAAATTTCATAAAATCATTTAAACGGCAGAACTCGGTACACGGGGGTCACGCGGGCGAGCCAGAAAATTTCTCGCTCATTTTTGGCTGGCTCAGTGGTCTAAGGCGGGAGCTACCAATCGATCAGTAGCAGGTTCGATCCCTCCCGGGGACCGAACTTTTGCTAACCTTTTAGATGAAGGAAAAACGTTTTTCTATGTATATCCTTCATATATAGCCTTTTCTTGAGATGTTAGACATAGTGAAAATCGATTATCACACGAAATATTCTTGTCGTGGCGATGTTGCCGCTGAAAATGGAGTCGTCGTCGCGCCGCAGGATGTTTAGGCTCCACAGTTATTCAAATAATTTTCTAAAAAAATACAGGCTTGTAGAGCAGACAATTCTACACAAATGTTATCGGAACGATTTTTGAATAAGGTCTCTGATTCCCCGGGAATAAATTCGAAAATGTTTCTTGTCGTGGCGATGTTGCCACTGAAAATGGAGTCGTCGTCGCGACGCAGGATGTTTAGGCTCCACAGTTATTCAAATAATTTTCTAAAAAATACAGGCTTGTAGAGCAGACAATTCTACACAAATGTTATCGGAACGATTTTTGAATAAGGTCTCTAATTCCGGCAGAGGAGACAAGAATATCAAACTCCCGGCAAATTGGCTCCCTAATTGTCCTCTCCTCTCCCCCTCCCACCGTCGAGGTGCGAACTTTTTTCTGGCTCGCGATTTCTATGGGGGCGTGACCCCCGTGTCGGTACAAACGGTGACGAATCGCTTCACTCTTTTTAGAAAAAATGGGGTTAGTTTCTCTATAACAAACAGTGCAAAACAGAAAACAGCTCAAAGCAAGGCTAATCCAGGACGGAATAAAATGCAGGCGTTTTTATCCCAAACGTACGGTATCGAGTTCACAGTTTCTTGATTTCACGAAAAGTCCGTTTTGCCACCGGTACGGAAGAGAGAGGTGGCGGCAATGCATGCATCATATTTTTAGATTGATGAAGTTCATGGCTTTCAAAGATTTGCCATTCTCGAACGTTTTCCTAGTACGAGAGCTCGAGATGCTCCACGCGCTGCGAACGGAGCACTCAAAAAGGAATCCGTATCATTCGTAAGTTTATATTCTCCGCTTAGGTGGGCTTTGTCAATCTAAAGCACATTTTGTTTTTAGCTATAACATTAAGTGCTGCAGGGCGTTGGGGATGAGTTGGTACACTACGCAGTGGGAGTTACGACCAACACTGCTCACTTTTACTGTCCAATGATGGCGTAAGTAACATTATGTTATTATTTACTTCCGAAAGAATATATAAAAAAGCACATTGGAGATGCGATAAATTTATGTTCCTTTAGATTAAAAAAAGTACCATAAAGCGATAAGTGCATATCATGAACCGAGGGGACGGCATCCCAGATTGCACAACTGGGGTGCTCGGTTCATCATGCGCACGTTTTGCTTTGTATAACATCTAGTTGAAAGGGGTCTTATGTGTTCTTTTAAAAGGTTGAAAAACTTTTGTTGGCTAAATTTTAAAGACCTTCAAAATTCCAATTAGTTTATACAGGGACTACGGAGACCCGCCTCTGTCTTCGCTGGGAGTGAGAATATACATCAATGTAAGGATTTTTCGATTGAATGTGTTAATTTGACAATATCTGCCGAAAAAAGGCAGATTATGGCATAATTTGACAGCGTATAGGTTATAAATATATGCAATGAAATGTGATATCCGGGAATAAAAGTGATGCTGAATTTTGGTCCTAAAATAACATTTTCAGTGTATGCTCACCTGCCCGCGGTACGAAGTGACGGAAGCGTGTTTTAACCTGCTTCCTGCGAATTTCTACAGGTAGCACTTACTGGAGCCCTCGTTGGAGGACGCCATGCGCCTGCCGAGAGAACATTTGGTTCCCGGAGTACACGGTGGAGAGAAATTCATTTATCAGGTATAATTTAAATATTGTTTATTGGCGCGTACCAGAGAACTTTTTTCGTTCCGCTTTTACATTGTTTTCTCCATAGTGCAATCTTTATCTCCGGAATAAAAATGATTACAAGGGTGAAAATTTGCCTGCTAACTGGTCATGAATTTCAACCGAAGTCTGCAAAAGCATAGCTATAAACTCCTCAAGGGCTCGGTGATATTAGAGTCAGAACTTTTGCCTCCCGATCGATCTGTTAGAAGTTTTTTGTTCGCCATAATGACAACAAATTTGAAAAAATGCTAAACTCCATGCAGCATTTATTATGGAGATAATAAACCTTTTTTTGACAATTTGTCCATCCTTGCAGAGGGCTGAATACGTCGTCGTCGCCGAGACAAAGCTGCATGATGATCGAATGGACGTGGAAATCTACATCGTCACAAATAAAGACGCTCGCAAGGGAAACTACGAGAGATCCTACTTATAAACGAATTTAATTGATTCGTTATTACTGCACTCGAGATGGTTTAAAGGAGGGCTCACCTCACTCTCCAACTTGGATCAACACTCTAGAGGAGCTTATGTGGCGTTAAAAATTCTATCTAATGATATAAAACACTTCAAGTAGAAACAATATATTAAAAAGATAATCGACGTTCAATGTTGATTGACCCTCAGGGTTGAGCGCGCGAATTCAAAATTTGACTTGTGGATACTGTAGAGCAGAAAGTTAAACTGCGCGCTGTCTTTGCTCAATGCCAGAAAAACAAAATGGATGTTCTATAATGACTATTTGTTACTTTTGTAATGGTGTTTTCGTGAGTTTTGTGGTCTTCGCTGGGTGGGGTGAGCCCCCCTTTAACACCCAGATCAATGTGACAGTAATTTGGTTGATTTCGGCAAGTTGTCCATAATTTCACTCCATCATTTTCATGTTTCACGCATCTGGTAATTAGAAATTCTAAGAAGCCAGACTGATCGTATGAGTGGAGACATTGGAATTAAATAACTTAACAAAGTAATTTAATTCCAGGAGCGACAGCCGAAGGAGGAGGCGCCATAGCCTTCCCCGTCCTCACGTTGGTCTTCAAAGTTTCGCCTCAGGCCGCGCGCGATTTCGCCGTCATGATCCAGAGCGTTGGTGAGTCCGGAATCCTGTCCAAAGCGTACTCATAAAATCGCAGGTCTGAACTCGTCGCACATGTCGATTCGGATGATGAAGGTGATCGTGGAGGAGCACACCCTTCTCTTCTGCGCCATCGGAGGAGCAGCGGGGACCGTCTTCTCGCTGGAGGTAATAGAAAAGTCCGGACTTGTGGTGTTTAGCATAAATATAAAAGTCCGGACTTGTGGTGTTTAGCACAAATATAAAAGTCCTGACTTGTGGTATTTAGCACTAATATAATAGTCCTGATTTGTGGTATTGAGCGAACGATTCATTTCTTAACGCCAAAATGACAGAAACTCGGTAGATCCATGAACTCTATAGGTTTCGACACAACCCGAAGTGATAGTTCTAAAGCTTCGATCATTAATTGCTGAATTTATTTCTCCATATTTACAGTATCTCGATGGCCTGCTCTCACCAACTGTCAAGAAGATCTCCTTCGTATCTCTCTTCTTCTCCTTTGCCATTGCCCTTTTCATCGTCAACAAGGTTTGAATTTGGCGCGCTTTTTGAATTTTCCGCCTTCCAAACACCGTATTCTTCTCCAGGAAAAGAAACGCGTCACCTTCGACATGATCCAGTCGTTTGACGTGGAGAAGTGCCTGATTCTGCTGATGACAGGAGTTGTCGGAGGTAATTTTGCGGTCCCGATCTGTAAAATAGGAAACATTCATGATGAATCTTTCCAGGCCTCTTCTCCGGAATCGCCGGCTCGGGACTCGAAGTATTCGTCTTCTCGATCATTGCTCTGCTCTTCAGAATCAGTGAGAAGGTGAGAATATCAAAGTTCAAAGATCAATCTCAATTATCAGGTCGTGGCCCCGACTACCGTATCCCTCGCTGGCATCAATTCAGCTGTCGCCTTCTTCTGGAGACACGCCATCCAGCAGAAATTGGATCCAGTACGGGTCCTTTGTTCGGATCGTAAACTGGAATATGACATGTCGAGAATAACTCCCGAAATTGCAGCTTGCATGGGAGTATTTCCTTGTGTGCATCCCGGTCGTCGCCGTCTTTGCGCCCCTTGGATCGATGATGTGAGTTGTCGGTAGGACGACGTTTCCCATACGAGAAGTGGTGTATTGTGAAGCACCACAGAACTTCTAATTTCCCGTTCCGCTGCCGAAAATTCCACCTCCCATATCTCAGCGCTAATAAGGAATCTACGGCTGATTTTTTGCATACTTCGGTTGGAATCTAGGATCGACTAGCATGCCAAATTTCAGGCGTAGATAGCATTTCTTCTGAAAGATACAAACGGAACTGTCTGCTAACGAGCGGAAGTCTTTTAGAAGTTCTGTGGTGCTGCACTATAGTAAACGTCGTCTCTAGTTTGCCGTAGATTAACGACGACATTTGCTAACTACAGGTCATCCTTCTTCCACCGACAGACGCTCGCAGTGCTCATCTACGCCATTGAGACCATAGCTCTGGTCAGTTCGGAGATCAAAGTTCAAAGAACAAAGGATCAAAGTACAAAGATCAAAGATCAGAGATAAAAGATCAAATATCAGAGATCAAAGATCAAAGATCAGAGATCAAAGATCAAAGATCAAAGATCAGAGACCAAAGATCAATCTGCAGGTGGCTGCCTTCGCCATAATCCTTCCGCCTCTTCCCATAATCGGAATGTCAGTCGGCATCATCGCGGGCGCTCTCATCTTCTACACGATTCTGTCGCGCCTCGGATCTACCAGATATGCCAAGAAGCAGGAGGGCATCTGTCGCGAAGGTATTATCGATTTTTCGTCGCTTTTGGTCTACCTCATCGAGCCCCCCCCCCCTTTCATGGCCAGCTGAATTACACTAGGAATAAATCGGGGCTCAAGTAGGTGTCGGGGCTGTCCAGACGTGGGAATTAGAATGCTTCTACAATATTTTCGAGATCCAGAGCACCTATCAGTAGTTGGTAGTGTAATTAGAGAACGATTTCTTTCGTATCGCTTCGATGAAAAGTAGTCGATAGCTCGTTTTGGGCCTTTATATTGTCGAGAGCCAAGTTTGAAGGATCCCGAACATGGTCTCGCCGTGGATCAGTTGCTGCAGAGAAAAGGAACAGCTGCAAGAGCATGGAACTACCACAGCTCAAAGTGGCAAAGGTACGGGTTAATGCTCGTGGAAATATCATAGAAAGATCTTCCGTATCTTTATTCTTATTTTTATACAAATCAATGGCGCAAACACGCAACAATCCTCATTCCGATTCCGAGACATTGATCTTGCGTGAAACATATCGCCATTGCAGGCAAGCTTCGCGTGACGAACTTTCGGCCAAGTCCATTTATCGACAAACTTCGGGAGCTTTAAACCACAAAATAATAACCCAGTATTGCAATGCATTCTGCGAGTGCCCATGAATATTTTTTGTCCCATGACTAGACAATTATTTGAGAGAGAGAAATGTTCAACGATAAAGGGTTTCTAAAGATTCTACCTTCCTCGTCGAATTGTATTTCAAAACGAATTGAACTATTCGTTTTGAAATACAGTGAAACATAAGAACATTCTGGTTTATGTTGAAACAGGCATTATGGTCAGAGTTCGCGTTCCGTCCGAACTCTTCTCTCTCCCGGCAAGAACCTGCACAAGTTGATCTTTGATCTCTCGTACTTTTCCCGGATTGTAATGTAACTTGGCATTGGTGCTGCAGCTCTTGGTATCTTTGATCTTCCTCACCTCTTCGCACTCATCCATTTCGCCCAGGAGCACAAGAGATTCGACTACGAACGAGTGTGCGAGGCGTCGAGCCTGAACAATTTCCATGTAAATACCATGGAACGAGTACAACCTGGTTGTCTGCTGGATCGAAAATGTGATTACGGCAATACGTTTATTATCGATGTGCAGTGTTGTCTATTTTTAATTGCAGCAAGCTCAATGAGTTATTGCGTTCGACATCGAATTGTTCATTATGAAATACCGTGAAACTTAACACATTCTTGCTTTCGTGTAATGGCGTCGTTTGTCTTGATTTGGAAAGATTCATTGGTGTTTCACGTATTTCCAACTCTTGGAAGCTTCAGAATCAGATAATTTTCCGTGTGTTCGGTAGACAATTTAGCTCCCTGGCCGCAACAGCCAGACACACGAGTGCCCCTCAGATGGCTCGAGAAGGGTGGGGGAAGGACTTCTCAGCCTTGGCGTAGACGACGCCGACGAAGAGACAGAGGCCGATGGAGGGAACGTAGAGGACTCAGAAAAGGGGAATATTGTCGAGAACCTAATTGAATCGATATCCCTGGTCCGAAATGAGCCACATATAATATCGCCGAAGTCCGCTTGATAAGCGAATACGTTTCTCTCATTCAATATTATATCCAGGAGTTAAATACTTCCACTAAAACGATGATACACGATCTTTGGTTCTCGACAACGACTCACCCTCAAGATAGGATTCTCCACGCCTGCCCCTGGATTGTCGATATCTGAGAAGGGCGGTGGCCGCCAGTCGTTGAGGGAGAGGCGAGCGAGGAGGAGGAGGGCAGACCGAGAAAGAAGTCCGTGGATTCTCGTGCCTCCCCGCTGAGAATCGTCTCGATGGAGGAGCAGGCCGAGGGGAACGGCCATCGTCTGAAGTCAAATAAGCTTCAGGAAAGCAATTATGGAAAATATCTAATACCACTTTGATTCTCGATGGATGGAAAGCGGTACAAAATACAATCATAAGCGTTATAATGCAGAACGATACCATCATGGACAAATTCGAAAATATATTTCTTCTCAAATCAATAAAATGTCGCTCATACGACGAATTTAATTAAAAATTGAAGTACTTTTCAGCTTACCAATTATAGGGAAGTGGCCAATTGCGTTTTGATTACAGTTTGGCATAATACCGTCAACCATGATAGAACTACTTCCCTGCTCATTTCACAACCCCGTCATCTCCCCGTTTTCATCCTGGCACTTCATTTACTTGGAGTCACACAAGGTAGCCAAGGTACGGGTTACGGAGCAATTTTCGTGGTGATTAGAGTGGTAATTCTGCCGGCACTGATCTCTTTGTTAACATTTCACTTAATAATTCCGAGACATTTACATCTACGTGAAACATATCGCTATTGTATGCAACGTTCTCGTTAAAATTTCATATCCATCGTCGTTTATCGACAAACTACAGGGAGCTTTAAAAACATCACAATATCCCAGTACTGCAATGAA
Organism: Levipalatum texanum; assembly: GCA_014805385.1. Taxonomy (NCBI): domain Eukaryota; kingdom Metazoa; phylum Nematoda; class Chromadorea; order Rhabditida; family Diplogasteridae; genus Levipalatum; species Levipalatum texanum. Next base: position 4,204 of record JACMIG010003391.1, on the reverse strand, counting down.
TTTTGCGAGTGCCCGTGAATATTTTTGTGTCCCCCCGTACAATCATCATTTTCTCAATCACTGTAAGGATAATGAAAACATTATGCAAGTAGGATAACATGGTGGACATGTACTTCGAATCAATGCAGATGCGAAACTTAAAGAATATTACTCAAAAATCAATAGTGCAAAAGTAGATCAAATCTTTTCTCACCGGTGCCGTAATTCCCTGTTCCTTGCTTGCAATCACGAGTGTAACGAGAAGAGAAAAGAGAGGCCACCTGGGAGCCCCGGGAACCGCTTGAAAATCTTCGTGAAGATATAATATACCAAACGGGCCGCCGAGTTGAAGCAGCCCATCGACAGCCCGGAGATGTTAGCTATCTATCTATCAGAGCGCATAGATAGCGATGTGCATGTTTAGCATTTTTTCTATGGCGCAGATGGCAGTGGCGGATTGTTTACGCCACTGCATTGTTCATTTTGAAAAACCGTGAAACACATTATAGCATTCGTGTGGAGTCGTCCACCAAGAGTGAGAAAGATTAGAATTTGTGTTTCATGCATTCGTGATAATCGTCAACCTCGGAGAATCGAGGATTGTTTCTCAGGGAATTCCTGATCTAATCAACAATGTTTGTTCCAAATTGTGCACATGTATCAAATCCATGGAAGTCTAACCAATGAACCTTCTTTCTCTCTCCGGGGATGCGGGAGCTTTCTCGCTGATTGTGAGAATCGTCTTGCCGGAGGAGATGGCGGAGGAGAACGGCGACCGTCTGCATTGAGTTTCGCATGGCGACTGCAGTAGCCTATAGTAATTTTTCACATGACGACGTTTACTACAGCACCACTACTATTTATCTGGAAAGAGGAGGCAGCAAACAGAATGGCAGAGGCTCCCTTGTGTCCTGACACGACTGCTCAGAGATACCGTAACCTAAGTAGTACCATCGCCAAAGGTAACGAGATCCCACGAGACGCTCTCCACCGGTGCTTCCGGATGGTCTGCGGTAATTTGAATGGTGCGCGGTCCCGAGCAGAAAGGTACCGTAACCTCGTTGTGGAAGGGCCACAGTGAGCGCAAACGCAAAGAAAGGGCATCCATGTTAAACTAATATTTTCTCTTCCATTTTGAGGCTCTCAAGTTTTTCTAGTTCATCCCGTCTAACGCGAGATCCATTGTAGATTGAAGAAAAAATTCTGATTGTGATTCGAAATGACTGACGTAGACCCTCTGGAGAGAGAATAATGGAAGAGAGCGGGAAAACGAAGGGAAAAGGCAAGTAAATCACCGCATATTTAGCGTTATATTTATGTTGGCGTTTTTCGTTGTCATCTAGGGATCACCAACGAATCGCAAACTGAATTTCCGACTACGCAAATATCTGTGACTGACGACTGTCGGATTTTTTGGCCTGGAAAATGTTCTAGCTTACTTTTATCAATAAGGAGACTAGTGCCGCGTGTCTTGAAACTTGCATGTTGTAGTCCTACCAAAACTCTACAATACATGTGAAAACGGAACAAATTGAACGTGGCAGTTTCGAGATATTCGATGTTGAATTCTGACATACTTTTGTCAAGAATGCGACTAGTGCCGTACGATTTGAAGGTGTTATGTTGTCACCCATCGAAAACTGAACCAAACAACTGAATAAGAACGATTTTGACCTTGGAAGCTTCGAGAAAATCGACTTTGAATGGAACACCTTCGGCATTTCTGAATATTTTGACTTTAACAGACAAGTGCCGCGACTTTTGAAAGTTGCATGTTGTAGCCCGACCAAAACAGTACAAAATAGGTGAAAATTAAAGAAATTGAACATGGCAGTATCGAGATATTCGATCTTGACTTCTGACATACTTTCATCGAGAATGCGCGTGTGCCGCAAGTTTTGCCAGTTCCATGTTGTAAGGACTGGAAAACTGTACCAAATCGGATAACAAGGAATAAATTCACATCGAAAACTTCGAGATAAACGACTTGGAGCAATTTTTTCTTCTGGACGTGACAAGCGTGCTCCACCGCGCGCCCTATCGCCAATCGCGAAAGTTGAATTTCGGGGTTACGCTTTTGAGTGGCATATCTCATGAATGAAGTGGTTTCTGGCCATATCTTTCATATTTTTGCGATGCTGTAGTGACAAGGAATAAAATGATCACAGAAAGAAGAATTTAGAGTGCTTTTCGCCGAATCGTTGATGACCCCTATTGTCATCTACATTTGCATCTATTCCGTAAATTACATGAAGTTATCCATGAAATAGTCATGTTTCAATCACTACAGTAACCGAATCGTAAATTGATTCAGAGCAAGACTTGAGCGGCTCCCCTCTTTCGAATGACCTTTCTACTGTTTCTCTTCCGATTCATCCGATCTAGCGCTGTTATCGTTTGCGACATGTATTGTTATCAACCTACTGAACCTATTCTCGAATAATTACTGACATGTCCGTGAGAAATCCGCTGTATCATTTAGCGGATGACAGAGCCGGAAACGTGCCTGCTGTTTCAAGATTCGTTGGTTCGTCTGCGCGTATCGAAGGCAGGAGGAGTGGAGTCAGTTTATTTTTTAACTCTCCCACCTTTTCTTGGCCGCTTATGATATTTTTGCATTCCTTGGAATCCAAGCGCGTTTGCAGGAAATAATATTTCATTCTTTGTCAGGCTGCGCACTTCGCTTTTGGTCTCCGATCCTCCGGTTCGACTGGAGATTGTCGATGGAAGGGATGCAGTGGAAGAGAATAAGGCAGTGACTATACTGGCAACCATCCATGGAGGGAAGGAAGAGGTTCGTCGGTGCCTGTGCTGAAAATAATAGTACTTGAATATTCTTAATGGGATGTTTAAGCCTCTTTTTTCAGGATCCTTCATCCATCTCGAGTGATGTCCCTCTCACTGTTCCACCTGGTGGCACGGCCTCTCTTCGACTCGACGGTCTTCTTTTCCATATTGTTGGCACCAACATCACCGAGCTCAAAGTCGCGTGCATTTTCACCTCGAACATAATCACTGTTTTAGGGGACATTGGATGCGTCAGCAGCCGACAACTGGATCGCTAACGGAGATCTTCCAAACCTCGACATCTTTCGCGTTGCCGTTCGCTTGACATGTTCGCCTGTAATTTCTACAAGGTTGGTTTCTTTATGATTCCGCGTTGTGTTATGAATCGTTTTCAGCCGCTTTTTCCCCCTTTCATCGGTTACTCTTCGGGCAGAAGAAACATATTTTAATTTCGCACGAGAGGTTTGCAGGGTTTTCTTCTTTCATAACGTTATTATTATTATTATATAACATTATTATTATTATTATTATTATATTATACTTAGATAGCATGAGCTCCTTTCAGGTACTGAGTCTCCACTCGGAGTATTTCTGCGCCCTCCTTTTCGGTTCATTCTCCGAACGTGGCAAGGACTTCCTGACGCTGGATTCCTTCAATGCGGAGGTTAACATTTTCCGTGATCAAAGTTCACATTATAATTTGTCAGGAGCTTCGTCTTCTGCATGACGTGATGCAGAATGGAAAGCAAGTCGAAAACGGTGAATCCTTTTATGTATTTCAAACTTTGTTTTATTGACAGGAAAATCTGTGATGGCTCTCGCCGTTGCTGATCGCATTATTTGCTGCGGGCTGAAGACTCGGATGGAATCGCTGCCGATTCCTGACGACAACGAAGTCAAGGAAGAATGGCTCCTTGATGCAGACAAGTACAGACTCTTCGACATGGCGGTATGTTAATTTCCAATAAATAGATAATTTTATTTTAAATCGATTTTTAAACATTGCATCGGCGAATCATGTTAAATTGCAATGAATACATGATTTTATTTCCAATCGATTTTTAAACATTGCAGAATCGAATCGTGTTAAATTGTAATAAACACATAATTTTATTTCCAATCGATGTTTAAACATTGCAGAGGCGAATCATCACTACAATCTCCAGGACGGAATGTAACGGTGTGATGGTGAAGCTCATCGACAGCATCTCGAACAAAGAGGTTTTCAAACTTCTGGCATTGCGGGCGGCTGGTCAACTGCCGGGAGAGGTGCAATTTTAATTTTATTTTTAAAAGTCTATAAAACCGTTTTCGAAAAAAAACCCATTCTGTTCAGATATTCATCGTGATGGAGTCAGAGTCCGGCCGCGTGCGTATTCGATTCTTCACGGACGATGATGAACAGGCCGAGGATATGGCGTGGCTCGAGGTTTGTATT
>JACMIG010003389.1:0-12367 GCA_014805385.1 Levipalatum texanum | reverse complement strand
ATTTTTGGTCTCGAAGCGAAAGCCTGTTCGAGACCTACCGTACCCCTCACGGTACCTGGGGTCACCCAAGGTATCTACCATAAAGATCTGGCCCCCTGGCGCTGACCCCCTGTTCACACCTCTCCAGGAGAGAAGTCGAACTTTAGAAAATTTCTGTCTTAATAAATGTGAGGAAAAAGCAATGTAGATCTCATTTCCGAGAGATAACAATCACCAAAATATAATCAAGGCGAGGATTAAGAATTCGTGTTCGTGTGAACATAAAAATAACGACTCCTCGAGGATGGAGAGGTCCATGGTGTGCGGGCTACTCGAAGACCCTGTAGAAGACGACGAAGTGGAGGAATCCAGTAGGGGGTAGACGAAGCAACTGGGGGACTGGCGTGAGGATGTATCATTCTTTATAATCGATTCATTACATTTTACAGCGAAGGATCTAACATTTCTATAACAAAGTAAAGCTTATGCATGTTGTGCAGAAGGGGGTCGTAAATACATGCAGAATGTGAGTGTCGTGAGAGGACTCGTGATAAAGGGTAGGCAAAAAGCTGCAACTGAAAATAGCACAACTACCATAATTCAATTCCCAGATCGTTTTAAATCATGGGGACAGCATCCAGATATAGCAAGTGAACGCGATAATGTACACTGATCTGAAAGAAAGTCAGTTGACTAGGCTCCTCTCCAGCTGGAATCCGTAGGCGAAATCACCCGACATCGTTGACGACACGTCCGGCAGCGAGGGAAGGTCGGGAGTCTGTAAGGATAAATGAACGGAAAAATCTCCGAAAGAACGCCTTAAGATAAATAGATTCGCCTTGAAACGTAACATTTTCGCAGGTGACTTTTTACAAGTAAGCTGTGTTTCGAACCGAGAATCGGAATTTGAGGTCCCGATTGTTTCCCAAATTCCCAAATTATTCCGAAACTTCCAGGCCAAATAAAATAGAAAAAATGACTAATTCTCCTCACCATTCCGCTTCCGCTCGATGCTAGTCGCGAGTTGACGACGAACTGGACGCCGTCGATGCCGAGCGTCGGAGTCTGCACGGCTCCCTGGAGATCCATTTTTTGTAGAAAAAATGTTTAAAATCAGCTTTTTCGAAATCATCTTCATTCTACGATCTCTTATAGGTACATAGCGCTAGGATATAAAAGTATATTTTAAAAAAAAATAAAATGCGCTCACCTTGATCGTGAACGCGTTGATGCCAGCCTGTGCTGCCTTGAGATTGTCGAGGGCGGATGACGAGTTGGCCAGTGGCCCTCCTCCTACACCCAATTGGGGATACGCCGAAGGGACACGGAAGCCCGGCTGCATCGGAGGTGCAACTTCGCCTGCGAAACGATCGATAACATTCGATCGATAGGAGAGAAGCGATCGATAACATCCATGAATTTTCCGTGCTCTCTACTCCGTTTAGCAGCCATTTTAATAGGTCTACCTGCCGAAGCAGACAAAGCATGTGGTTTCTTGACCAGGGTTTTTCGAAAAGAATTTTCAGCTATCGCCGGGGAATTTTGTTATGGAACTTTATTTAGACATTTGATATGACCGTCTATTTCTCAACGATTTTTTTATGGAAATTGCGACATGGTCATTACACCGTTTAGCAGGGGGATACAACAAGAAAAGATCTACCTGCCGCGGCAATATTTCGTTCCGACTGCGTGTGACGAATACCGTACGTCGCCGGGATGATGCTCGTCTTGAAGCACACCAGGAATCCCTCGATCTCACTGGAAAGAAATATTATTATAATCTTTTAATGGGCATTTTCTCCACAACTACTGCCGTGTGTGGTTCACAGCTCTATTAGTTGGCGTTCGAAACATACTTCAACTTCAGAAGTCTGCATTGGTGTGCAACTTCATTTTCGTTACTATTTTATTTGCCATGTGTGAAATAATTCAAAGGCATGTCGTTGCTTATTGTCTCGTTTAGAGCAACGACTATGAGGATCGGAGTTTTTGAAATGTTAAAAGGGTCCTTAAATTAAGAAGTTGGGTATAGTGAACTTCCCCAGCCTGTAAAGTGCACTTCGTGGACGGAAGAGTACATTTTACAGGCGGGGGACGTTCACTACACCCAACTTTTAATCGAAGTGGTCTTATATTACTCACCCGGCCTGTGTGTAGTCACGAGGAGTTTTCTTCGTCTTGCTCAGCACGATTATTTCTGAAAGGGAATCGATTGAATTATATCGGTTAGATAATCATTATTTTTCTAATCCGCGGATCGGTACCAAACACTTCAGGGTCTGAATAGCTTTACCTGTAATGGCATCGACGCACGACTCGAGCGACTCGGTCTTGACGCAGAGGAAGCGCTTGCGCAGAGCTTTCTCTCCTGTAATTTCGAAAGGATTATTCACGTCATTTATCGGAAATCGTATTATAAAAAAATCCCGTTTCAAGAGTCACTTGTTACTTCGGCCCATTTTAATATTATTTCTGGTCTCACTCGAATCGGCGGTGTAGTCGACGGCGACGTATCCGTGTGGCACGGGCTCCTTCTCGCTCACCACCGTCAGATCCGTCACCACCGTTTTCGAGGCCTATAAAAATAAAATAGAAATATTTCAATCGCCCTTCCGTTTACGATCGAAAGTTCCAATGATTATTTTTAATCGGCAGAACGTGAAACACATTTGTTCATTTCGAGTCTTCAGCGTACTCTAGTCAAGGAATCATAAACATTCTCTGGCTAGCATTATTAGTGGTAAAAGGTCAAAGAAAATCATCGACTTACAGGGAGAGATGATGTGCGAACTTCGCGCGACACCGCAATGTATCTGCATTTTTTTTCTTAGATTTCACAGGAATTTTAAATACGTTTCACAGGACATTCAGCCGCTGGAAATACATATAAAAACGATAGGACTGCCTAGCATTGTTTAAAAGTAATAAAAATAATAATATCTCCAAAACGGGCGCACCTAACTGGCCTGCTCCATAAGGAGAAAGCGGACTCCCTCCATAGATCGGCATCGGCGCCTTCGTCGTTGGTCTTGAGGACCTGAAATTACACAGTGATCATTCGCAAAAATTAGAATTGTCCAAAACATTTATTATTCCTAGCTATTCGCCTCAATTCCTACTAGGTAATATCTAAAGCATATCATCAATGAAAAATTCATTATTTTCGTTGTGATAAAAAAAGGCCAGATAAAATCATACCGCCGAAAATCCCGTAGGGGCCTTATTGCGATCGGCGATGATGCAGATAGCCGTGATGGGTAGCGTCTCCTCGCTCATGTCAGCCGACCTGAAACAATAAAATAAATACAAAAACAAGTATGACTTTGATTAGCACATTCCAGAAAAATTAGGGACAGCAATAGAGCTGCACAATCATGCAGTGGATAAGGGGGTGCTGACCGACTGAGCTGTCGCTCCATGGCCGCCTATCGCCTCTCGTTCCCTCTCTCTCGCGGTCGGCTGATCTCTCTTTGCGCTATCGCGCGGACACACACTCAGGCGGTGGTGCGCAGAGATGAGATCTCTTCCCCCTCGCTTAGTCACGAGCGCCCTGAAACGACCCATTTCGAAATAATTTGAAGTCGTCGTAATGAAATAAATAATCAGCGTCTGGTAACAGCTCGCACAAAAAAGGACGAAAACACCTGGAAACTTTGAACTTTCTTGTTGGAACTTACAGAAACCCGTTTGGAATCGTAAACTGGAATGCATTTCAGTGTTCGATTCGCGGAGGTTGCGCGAGTTTTCGCTCTTTACTGTCCAAGGAAAAGCGGTTTGTTTTTGAAATTACGTAGCTTATGTATAGTATACACATTGCGAAGGGATCATTGGTCACTAAAAGTTCAAACACTATAAAATGCTGACTTGAAACACACTTCTTCCAATCATAAAATAATGATTTCTGCTGTAAATCTCGTTCGAAACCGTTCCAAAGAAACTGTTTACTGGGGCGATCCACAAGCGCGCCTTGGCTACAAACTACACATACAGCGAATGCGCCAGTGTGCCCGCCCCATTGGCTCGTAAGCAAGCGCAGCCGCTTGCTGTCGCGGTGGGCTGTGTTGGGGTGAGCCCCGCCGCTGCCGGATTGTTTCTTGCTTTCCTTGCTCTCGTCCTTCTCCGCATCGGACAGGGATCATCGATCGATCGGCGTGGTCAATGTAACGGTGCCCATTCGTTCAACATGACTTTCGACGGCATGGCATCGTCGGGTATGTTTCGTCCTTGTGTACATAAACTTAAAACCGATTGTTTTCACTGTTCGAGCTAGCTTCACTGTTCGAGTTAGCTTCACCCCGGAAAATCTTGTCATCAAGTAACAAAAACCCGGAAAAGAACCGTTTGCCTCGTTGGTAATTAGGGCGAACCCTGTGGTGTTAGCACGCTTTCACGCGTGCTTCACGTGCAACCCCCTGTTTACGTGCGAGATGCTTACTGGCTCACGTTTCAGACGACGGCAGCGTGGAAACCGTAGATAGCTTCAAGACGACGCTGTATGACGTGAGTTTCAGCGCACGACAAATATAAACTCCAACCAAAGCCAAATAATCCATCGATAATTCCTTTTTTAGATGCAAAAATCGCGGCGCAAGCTCGTGGATGACCTGCTGCATTGTGAGCACGCAAAAGCCGAGGATGTAGGATTTTAAAACCCGAAATAAACCTAAATATATATATTTAGATCGAAGCCCTGCGCAGCACGCACAGTCTGCTGACCGATATGCGAACCTCGGATTATCAGGTGTGTCCACCTCGCCTCCTCTTGCCAACAGCTCTATCCAAGGGGTGTTCAAACGGAGCAGACAGGGGGTACAAACGGAGCAGACTAATGACTTTAGCGCATGCTCGCATCGACGTCGCAGCGCTTCTCCGTCAATCTCAAGGACGAAATTTTCGGGCTGGAGAAGGTGGGGGTGATCGCAAACTGAAAGACGGCAGAACTTTTCCAGGACATCGTCTTCTTAGAAGGCATCCAGAAGAACGGCATGACAGGAGATGTATTTACTCGCGTCGATCTTCCAAAGGTGGATAAATCATCAAAATACAAAAATTAAAATAATACATTAGATCCTGGCTCCCTACCACCCCGTCAGCGAGGCCGCCTTCAACGCCGAGCTGGAGGAGACCATCGCGTTAGTTTTTCAGTTCTTTCGAAAAAGTTAGAGAAAATGTAATAAAAGATGAAGAGAAAAATAGGAAAAGTCGGCATCAGAAAATTAGTGTTGCAGGCCGTACTTTTACACAAACCAACTTTTTTGTACGAGTATTTTGTTGTGTTAGACAAGGACTAAAATATTTTTTTATATTTTCAGCTTTCTTACTCGGCTGGCCGACATTCCGGAGGGAACGCCGAAGGTAAGATCCAGCCTTCGTGCAAGTCCAATCAGAAAGCTTCAGGTTGCCTTTATCACGGACTGGGACGGGACGATGAAGAACTACTGCAGTCAGTACGCCACCAATCTGCAGGTTAATTTTTTTTACAAAAATATCTTTAAAAAGATATATAATTTTAATAAATAGCAATTTTCTAGCCTGTCTACTCCGCGGTCGCTATGGCTCGGTACGCGCACGAATGCAGGCTGTGCGCGGTTCTTACGGCAGGTTGGTTATCCCCATATAACCTCCCGCCATTTAAAAAGTTGCGTGTGCAAAACGTCGCTTGCCTGTAAACACAAACTCCATGCACGTAATGCGTGCATGGAGTGTGTGTTTAGAGGCAGGCTACGTTTTGCACACGCTACTTTTTAAATGTCAGGAGGTTATATATGATATATCACCTTCTATTTTCGTCCTGATCAGGTCCGCTTCGTGGCCCCGGCATCCTCGACCTCACTGCCCTTCCGATTGATGGAGACGTCGTATTCAGGTGTGCTTCACCGTTAATTTATTACCTTGACAGACTCGACGAGAATGATACGTGTCACCTGAGGAACCAATACAATCAAAAGTTTGGCATAGAACGTCCATCAGACATGCTCATGGAGGCATTGTCGATAACCATAACGACATTATATTTATTGTCGAGAACCAAAACAATCTTTGAGTCTTTGTCGAGAAGCAGTTGATTGTTCGGGAATTAGAAGCGAGAATCGCAAGGCCTTGGGTTCTCGACTATTAAATCTCCTGGAAAAAAGAATCTTTCAGTGGTTCTTGGGGCCGCGAGTGGTGGATGAACGGGCGGCGGCTGAAGAAGAACGAAGATATCCTCGAGGAACAGGACGACGCACTCACGCGATTCTCTGATAGTGTAAGTTTGAGAAAGTGGTGTAGTAAACGTCGTCCTGTCGAAGTATTTTAGCGACGACAAGAAGACATGTACTACACCACATCTCAAAACTAATGCAATCAATCATTTTTTTCTTCTCATTTGAAGTCGATGTTATTGTGTCTCTGACCTTTCCTCGTCCAATGCAGACGAGCTGAAACACAAAATTTTTTGTATTATTCGATAGATTCCCTAAACTAACATCTTCATGTAAAACGATATATTTGATGAATAGTTTGGTAGTGCGGTTTTTGAACAGTAAGCGAGGGAGGGAAAAACATTTGAATTCAATTATGCTTCACCCAATAACAAAGGCTGAAAAGAATTCAGCATTATCTGATTTCACTGCGGATTCTACGCTATTTAATTGACTAATTCAGAAACAAAAGAATCCTTTGCAGGTCCGCGAGCTCGTCGGCGAGGGTCGCTTCTCGCAGTTCGCACTCGTTGGCAGCGGCGTGCAGAAGAAGGTGCGCTTTTAATCAATTTATTTTCTTTTCTTTATTTTTCGCTGCATTGATTTTGCAATCACCACTGCGCTCGCGAAAGTGAAAAATAATTTTTTTAATAAAACCACATATTTGATTTGAAGCCCTAACAATAATATTTCCGACAATAACAAACCAAATGTAACAGCAGTTTTTATAAAAAGAATTGAATAAAATTATCTCATTTCAGGTGGACCGTCTTACACTCGGAGTACAGACTGTGTGCAATCAGGTTTGAAGCTTTGAATTAGTAAAAGAATATATATAAACCGATAGTATTGCCGAGAGCCAAAGTGCTGTAAATTAACACTCCCAAAAATAGAAACCATTACATTAGGTGGACACGGAGCTGTCGACTACTTACCAGGACAGCATCCAGGAGCTCATGCATAGGGCTGATCCGAATAAACAGGTAAGCAACAGAAATATAACATCTTTGAAAATAAGTGGGACAATAATTGTGGTCCTCATGGTGCATTAGGAAACGTCGTCGAATGAAGCCTACAATCGATTACCCTAAAAACCTCTAAATGAATCGATTTGCAGCACCTCAAGTACGATGGGCACAACAAGCTCGAGGTCGAGGTGTGCATCAAGTCGTCCGATGGAACCATCTGGGACAAGGTACTGTATTTAGGCCTGAAATAGTATCACAAACTGAAATATCAGGTTGGCGAGAAAGTTTCCGTTAATTTCATGACGAATGATCGCCATTTAATTTTCCACGAGGGAAGCGATGTCAAGATTAGAGGTACCCTTCATTGGCAACTATAGTCCTCTCGCATTGCTCGGCCAGCTTGTTGACCCCCTCCATAGAGGAGACCAGGAGGTAGAAGGCGATGAAATCCTCGAAGTGAGATTCGAGCTCCTCGCGGGATTTATTTTTCTGTCAGAAAAATAGGGGAGGAGCTGGTGGCTCACCTATGTATTTTTACATGGCAAAGTTGTATGAATGTGATGTATAGGTTAGGATGGGTCAGAAAAATCTACGCAGCTAAAGCTAGAATTTATTACGAATTGACAACCGGGAGTGTGGAGCTGGAACAAGATTTCTGTCTGTATCTCACTATTGACGAGGCGCCCGGAATTGATGTTTTACAAAATTTCAGAGCACAGATCAGCATTGACGGAAGACTACTCGATTAGGGGCTATCAGCGCGTTGGGATTTATTGCATTCGAATTTATGCTGAAAACCTGCCAGATTTGAAGCTTTCTTTCGATGGCGTGATCACACCCGTTGAATTTCCTGGTGCGCTAAAAATGTGTTGTACGTAAGTGGGCATGAATGGGGTACACTTTGGTATGGGACACGGAAAAGTACGACGTATTCTGCGAAAATAGAAAAATAAACAAAGTAGCATCTCTGTTGATGGGATAGTCGGGAAGAAACATTTTAAAGATTCTTTCTCCACGCGACCGTGAAAGCCTTGAGGGGCCCAACCAATATATTCACAGTGTGCACTATTATCCCCTCTCTATATCCCCTAGTGGTAGCATTGATAGCTTACGAGGCTCAAGAGCTACAAATGTGAATGCATTAACGGAAACTTTCTCGCCAACCTAATAGTATTGCAAACTGAACTCGCAATCTTTCCATATTTCCAGGGAAACGGTGTCGAGGTGCTGCTGACGAAGACTGGCAAGAATCTCGATGAAGGCCGGGTTCTCATCGCAGGTACTGTAGTTTCAGAAAGCGAATGATCGTAAAGTGACTAGTATTCCGTAATTTGATTTCAGGCGATACCTTCTCCGACCTCCCGATGCTGAAGTATGCCGTCGAGCACAATCCCGAGGTTGGCGAAGTTGTTGAGTCTAGATAATCAATTATTAACAGGGCACGTATGCTCTCTTCGTGGGACTCAACGATACGCTGAAGGAAGAGGTATGATTTTCTATGTACGTATGAGATACGGGAATACCATTACCCCAGTATTTCACATGTCGTTGAATAGAAGAACGCGAAACGTATTTGCGTTGATCACTTTTGCGATTTTAATGAACGAGATTAAAATCGCAGAACTTCTAAAATAGTGGAGAATGATTATTTTTTCGCATAAGTATTCTATTGAATGCATTCCATTAGCTATGTTTTTATTAGTGCCTTCCGTATTCTTCTGGCGACGAACTTTCCTAGTACACCAACAATTGTCTATTATAATTAGAGTAACTATTCGTTTATTTACTTTTATCACGTAGAGATGGGTATATACGTGGTATGTATAAAATAAAAATAATAAATAATAAATAAAAAATAACTATTCCTTTTAGGTCCGTTCGATGGTTGGGGACTCTTCGCGGGTCTGCTTCATTGCCTGTCCCGACATCTTCCACGCTGCCCTCTCCCGTATCCTCCCAGCCCAAGAGGAAGTGGACTGAAGGGTACTAGCCGATCTTCCAACCATTCCATCACAGCTTCGGTTCAAAATGCACCAAATATCTAAGATTTTGTCGAACATCAACTCCCGAAAATATAGGTGACGGGCTGCGCGTGCACTAGATCTACTGCGTACATATAAGATTCATGAGTGTGCACAGTTCCATCTGTATTTTCGGGGGCCATTTGGTGTTCGACAATGCAGATTATCATTGCGCAGAGTATTGTCGATCGATCCCGTTAGATGTCTATTTTATCACGACGTGTAATACTATTCTCACTTTTGCGATTAAAGAAGGACCGGGAAGAATTTCTTGGCAAATTGCCAAGAAGTTCTTCCCAGTTCTTCTTTAAGAAATAATCCCCCCGATTTGCTCTCCTTTCGCTCAGTTGGCCATTCGCTTTCTCTAGTCGGCTCTTGTCGTATTAACGTGATAGATGACGAATAAATGGATCTGGGGCGTTGAATTTCATTTTCATGGATTGGCTAGATGCGTTTGTGTGATTTTCTTCTTCTTTTTTAAATTTGGTATGTGCCGTTAGATTGCACTGTATGTATTGTGGTGGTGCACAAGTTGGTTCTTTTACTGTTCCAGCCCACCTAGCCTCGCCCCCTTGCTGATCAATTGGAGAATTTACTCGCTCTCTAAATGGTACGCAAGAAGGCGGGGCATAAGTGGACTGGAACGGTAAAAGGAAGAACTTGTGCGGCACCACAATAGCCGAGGAGACTTCAGCGAGTATTTTCCACCCCCCCCCTATCCCCGTTCCCCGCCAAATTACATTTCTGTTGTTTTCAGATTAAAGAAGGTCTGCGAAGAACTTCTTGGCAATGTGCCAAGAACTTCTTGGCATTTTGCCAAGAAGTTCTTCCCAGCCCTTCTTTAATGCAATTGCTCTTGCGGAGATTTTACTGATAAAGCCATTTTCGGACGCGAAGGAAAAGGAGAAGAAAGCGACGCTTCACGAATGCAGCACCAGAGTGTTACTTATAGAAACATGGAATTCGAACGAAAGTGCAAAATCTTTTCAGCTCACTAATAGAAGTTTCAACAATGGGTTGAACGCCGCCTGATGCTCGTGCATTTTTCTGTTCTGCTACTAGCAGCTTTCTCCCATGCCGCTCAATGCTCGACCAACAACGACACCATCGGTATGTCAAATTATATTACAAGATATTTTGAGAAAATAACATGAGATATTTACGTAAGCGAAAAAATATTACTATGCTAAAACAAGCAATGAAAAAGAAATGCGGAATTCCCACACGTTCGTCATGTGAGGTAAATGCTATAAAATTGCGGCAAGTTTCACTTCGATTTCAAGTGAGCGCTGGCCTTTATCTCGAAGGCGCGAACCGACGACAATTTGGCAAAGATTTTCCTTCAACAGTGAAATTTTAAATAATTGCAATGTTTCAGAGCTGCTCATCTCCTATCATGGATACTTCAATGCTGATCACAGGTGTGTTTCAGCGAATAATCATAGGCATTGGAAAATTCTTGCAAAACAATAACACTAAGGCACGTAATAGATACAACAATTATGTACATTTTGATACCATCCCACCTTCCAGGCAATCCATCATCAATGAAGCGCTCACCGGTGGCAAGCTCAGCAATGTTTCTTTCTCCCTTCAGCCGCGGCCGCTGGAATTCAGCGATTTCGATGTGGTCGAGGTTAGTGTTATATGATATGGATAATCTCTTTCCATTGTCTCTGATTGTAAGGCAGCTTCTGTGTGTGTGGGAAATAACAACCCATCATTGTAGCGTAATAATTTACACCTACGAAGGAATATTTCTGAAATATACAATAGATGTGGAGAATTTACAATTTATGAAAAATCGTCGGTATTAATAACTGAACAACTTTCATTTGGCCGATATAGTTCTTGGTTTCCCGATAAAATTTAGATTTCCTAAAATTGCTGAAGGTTATCTTCAGTTCCCGCATCCTCTCCTCCCATCGCTCTCTGATGTCCTCCGACTCCACAGCCAAGTACGCCATGTCGGCCCTCATCAACTGCTGAGATTCTCAGAGCTCAAGGTTATAGATTCAAAGCAACGGAGTTTGAATTTTTGGCATCGTGCCAAGAAAGTGCATACAAAAAATCGTCCCATGAAAGTGTATACAAGATTTTGGCATAGTGCCAAGAAAGTGCACTCAATTTCAAGTGTGTTTCACATGGCATGTAAATAAGTTGGAGATTATTCGCATACTAATTTTTGTGAGTTGTTTGGGCAATAAAAATATTTTAAAAATGCAAAAATCATGTATATTTCCAGCGCCGCAAGGTTCGACCCGGGTCGGAAACGGTACAAGTGACGCAGTTGATGCGAGCGCAGGAACTGTGGGATATGGGGCTGAAGGGTGGGTGTTCGCCTTTGGACGGAACGTGGCGGGAGTGGGGAAAATTGATGCGGACTTGGTTATAAAGACCTGCTGGTTTGCGTGACACTCCTTTTCGATCGGATATCAAAACGCGAATTTTATCATTTTTGGGAGTGGGGAATTTGCCGCGCTTTAGTTCTGGACAATCAAGGTCAGTTCAGGCCAAGGCGTCCGTGTGGGTGTCTTCGACACTGGTCTGCCCGAAAGCCACCCACACTTTCGGTGAGAGAATTTATAGTTTTGTAATTTATAGTTCGAGTGTTGTCCCTAGGAGAATTGCTCGCATGTCAATTACATTACAAGAGTGGTGAAACATAATCAAAAATATAAAGGCAAATTGCAGAGACGTCATCGAGCGCACCGACTGGACGAACGAGCGAACAAGCAGTGATGGTATTTTATTTTCTTCCGAATTTACTATTTTGCAAACTGGTGTCGTGTGGGCACTACAGTAACCTAGTGTAATTTACATTCATCGACGTTTCCTACACCACCGTGTTTCAGGACTTGGCCACGGAACCTTCGTTGCGGGCGTGATCGCGGGTTCCTTCGAAGATTGTCCCGGATTTGCTCCCGCGGCCTCCCTCTACATCTATAAGGTCTTCACCAAGAAGCAGGTATCAGAGCAAAACAGAAAACCAAGCACCGCAGAGTTCAATACTACTGTAAATAGCGAATTTATTTTAGTTTATCTGATTTGCTACGAATTCTCGAAATCTAGGATACGGTAGCGAAAGAATCAATGCACGCGGAAAATTATTGTGCGGTTTTATAGTGATGCGGAGGCGACGCGCGAACTACCTTCGCGGTAAGCAGCGTAGTGATCTATCTTCTTCTGCAGAAGATAGATCACTACGCTGCTT
>JACMIG010003388.1:0-12368 GCA_014805385.1 Levipalatum texanum | reverse complement strand
TAATGCGTTATTATTTCTTGCCGCATCATTTCCAGCCGATTGGTACCAAATATGGCCATATTGGTGATATTTGGTCAATATTCGGTGAAATACGGCATTCGGGCGCGAAAATACTGTTCAAAACATGTCAAAACACGTTAACATTGCTTTAATAATTCTTGCCGCATCATTTCGAGCCGATTGGTACCAAATATGGCAATATTTGAGTGAATTAGCACAAATTAGCACAAAATGAGCATTTTCCCGCATTTTTAGCAATAAAAACACGTTTTAACACGTTTTAACATGTTAAAATATTTTTATAATGCGTTATTATTTCTTGCTACATCGTGCCAAGTCGATTGATACCAAATGTAGACACACTTTCTATCTGCAGCCGTAAAATAGAAAATCCTATAGGGAATCGCAAACTGAGCGTTACGGAGTGACGGACGGACGGACGGACAGACAGACAGACAGTTGTGTTAGTATATAGGTAAAGAAGGAGTAGGAGCAACATTCCGTAACCGCAAAACAGCTGGGGCAATTGTGGCAAAAGTGGCCTATTTTCCAGACTCAGGCCAAAGTGCACTTGCACTTTCGCCTGAGTCTGGTCTGATTTCCATGCTGACCGTAATCTTCAGATGTTGCTCCTACTCCTTCTTTAAATGAAGCTCACTCCCGCCCCGCTGCTCGCAGGTGGTGTTTTTTCTCTCCCGGGCAAAACATCGATCATTGACAACCTTCCTGGTCGATCCTATTGTTCTTGTTTTTGGAAGAATAGGTAACAAGATCATCATTTATCAACGAATCCACTTCAATTACTCCATTCGCAGGCGCAGACATTCCATCTTCAGACTCGAACACAGGTCAGTTGTCGTAACTTCTGTATTCCGTAAATGTAGGGATGGCGAACGGGTGCATTGGAATCGGCGCTTCCTTTCTTTCCAGACTTTTCTTCTTCTGCTTCTGAAACAAATCTAAGCTCAATACTGATGGAATCGTCACCTGCAGCAGAATAAGTAAGAGAACAACCAAGAAAATAACAGCAACATCGAGAACTGCTGAGATCAGTTTGGAGTTCTGAAAATTGCTCAGTTTTGCAAATAAAAACAGAATACCTCGGCAGATGGAGCTGGCGTCCGAATGAGCTCTATCTCTCTTTTTGCTAATTGGTGGTTCATTGTATCCCAAGCAGCACAAACAAATTCTGCCGTATTGTGTTTCTAGAAAACAAAAATCAACAATACTTGCACAGCGAACAAACGTGCACTGAAAGAAAGGAAATTGCAGCTTGTGTGCTGTAGACATCGCCATTTTGTATACTGAAGACATCGCCGCTCGAATTGGTTCCCTCACGTACTCTTGAAAGGTTTCACCTCGTAACCATGAATACAGCAGAGAAAACATAATGATATGGGAGAAGTATGCGAAAAACGTTGCTGACGACCACAAGGCATAGTATCCAAGTATAGTGCACGTCACATTGATGCCTTCGTTCGATCCGATATCGTACGGCCCCTCGGGAGAAAGAACAATATTCTGCGAA
The DNA here is from genome assembly GCA_014805385.1 of Levipalatum texanum. Classification (NCBI taxonomy): domain Eukaryota; kingdom Metazoa; phylum Nematoda; class Chromadorea; order Rhabditida; family Diplogasteridae; genus Levipalatum; species Levipalatum texanum. Next base: position 10,840 of record JACMIG010003388.1, on the reverse strand, counting down.
AATGGCGATGCTGGGAACAGTATGCTGAAGAAAAAGGGCATGTTCTCACTTATGCATGCATGTTTATCTCCACAGTTGCAAGCAAAATCTGTTCCGTAGAATATGAAACACGAGTGGCATCCTTCCAGCGTTGCACACTTCTTGTAATCGCCTGTCAATGAATTATGCAATGCAATTATCCGTGCTTACCGTGAACAGTCAAGTTAACATATTTCTCATCTTCTCCATATTCGTTCGTAGCATTGCATAAGTTAAGGGAAGAAACATAGTGCTGCATAATACGAAAATCGAAATTGTTTTGGAGCATTCAACTTTAGCGGATAATTTACAATTAATAAACTCGCTTCCTGGATTGATACGAGTAGATAGTTATGGTTTATGCTTTCGGATACGCTTTTTTTGGAAACAAATCAAAATGTAAGCAGTAAAAACGTAGGCGCATAATAAAGAAGAAACGAAGCGATGATCAGAATGGTGCTTACTCACCACTCTGCCAGATTGATTCTGAAGGTTTCCTAATGAGCTTGAACGGTATTGAAGGACTCCGAATGAATTTGAACTCCTTTTCCGCTATTTCATTAGCACCGTCAAATGTCTGAGCGGTGCAGAGAAATTCCGCAGTATCATGTTTCTAAAAAAATCATTCATCAAGAATCGCCTTTCAAACAAACGTAAACACGAAGAGTAGAGATGCTAAAAGCGTCGCTCTTCATACTGAACACATCGCGGTTCGAGTTGGTTCCCTCGCGAACTCTTGAAAGATTTCATAATAACCGCGAATATATCTTTGCAACAACGTTATCAAGCTGATATGAGAGCAGTATTTAAATGCATCGACACATGCTGATATTTGATGGGAAGAAAATAGTCATACTTCCACCAGGCAAAGTATCCGAGAACAGTGCACGTCACGTTGATGCTTTCGTTCGGCCCGAGCTCGTACGGCCCCTCAGGAGAAAGGACGATTTTCGGCGGGAAATCTTGTACTGAAAATTGTGAAGGGTTCAACAAAAACATAAAAATGTTCACCTGTGCATCTCTCATCTTCTCCACATTCGCATTCTAATCCAGTTCCGTTGAATGTTTGGCACCATTTGCATCCAACCATCGTTGCACATTTCTTGTAAACTCCTGCATAACAATTACGCAAAGGAAATGTTCCACTCATACCATGAACGGTCAAGTTCACATACTTCTCATCATCTCCGTGTTCGTTCGTGGCATTGCAGTAATTAAGGGAAGCAACATAGTTCTGCGAAATACGAAAATTATTACAGCTGTTGGAGCAAAAAAGTTGGGCATGTTAAAAAATTAATTTTTCAAACAAGTTACCTTGGGCAGCACGAATCGATTGTTCTCGGAGTTGCTTGATGTTTGCTCGGCTGTCTCTCCAGGTGACTTCGACGGCTAAAGTTAATTCTAGTAACCGCAGGTATTGTCGGCGGAATAAACGTTCCGGACAAAACGCTTATCGTCCTGCGATCTATATCCGCTGTTCTTTCGTTTCTCTAACCTCCAGACAACGAGAGAACACTGGAGAGAGTTCGGAGGGCGAGTAGTATATTGTCCGGATCGTTTATTCCGCCGACAACAATGAAATGGTCACAAAGTAATACGAAGGTCCCAACCTTATAAAGGTCCAAACACCCTAAGTAATATAAACGTGCCAAGTAATATACGGATCCCAACATGTCCAAATAGTCTCAATGTCCGTTGGGACTTCCATAATAGCTTATTGATCAGCCTTGAATTTGCTTGGGACCTGTATATCACGGAGCTTTATATTACTTTGGGAAACTTTTGAAAGTCTTGGGACTTTTATATTAAATTGAGGTTAATAGAATTAACCTTAGCCACATCGACTGCGTCGGAAATATTGTTTGCATGAATAAAAACATTACTCACATAGTGCCGCAGATCGACCCGAGCTAGCGGGTATCCAATGGCAGAACAGGAAAAATTAACGTCCCCACCGCGATGAACAATGGGTCGTGGAGGATCTATTACGACTTCGGGGGGCCCGACGTGCACTGAAATTATTTGACTGTGATTATACGCAAAGTAATAGATTTACTGGCGCAAGCATCGGCTCCGCAGGTACAGTTTGCATATTCTTCGTTCCACTCATTGCATTCGCAATCGATTGAATTACGACACAGCTTCATCGGAAGTTCTGAAAAGAGCTACATATATTTTATTGCGGAGCAGGAAACCAACACAAAAGAAATCAAACCTAGTGAATCGATTGCAGTTTCGCATATTAAGGAACAAAATATCATGGAGTAGTAGAAACCTGGGTGCATAATGAAAGACGTAGAGAAGAGATTGGAGCACTACTTGCTCTTCACCACAACAGTTTGATGCACGAGATCTATCGAGTTCGGTCGCAATTGATCGAGTTAGCGAGCACCATCTCTAATGAAGTTCCCATTACCTACTAGAGAAGAGATCGCTCAGACGCAGTTCAAGCTAGTGTATTTGGAGATCGTGGCTGACATGATCTTTTCGAAGCAATCGGCTATTTATGGCTATGATCGTGGCTGTTCAGAAGTAATACCCTTTTACAGTCTTCTATTGCTTCCCAGACATTTTATCACGAGTTAAATTCCGGCCATAAAAATTGCATACAATCTGCACAAAATACATCTCACAATATATCCTTCGGTATAGATAACAATTCAGCATTTCGGGAAACACACAAAGATGTAGGTTGATAATACATCCATCGAGACCGGCGCAATATCCAAAGAACATTTCCATCGCACCTCGGAACTAATCATTTATGACAACTTTGAAAGAAGTTTGGTCGGTTAAACTGCAGAAAAGAGATCCATTGTTCAATCCTACATATATCCAGAGCTGGCGTCTTCTCACGAGAGATGGAAGTTGAAGCTTGCAAAAGTATGTGAATATTTCGCCCCGCAGCACATGGCATCTACCACAGACTACAATGATGCCTATTGAGTAATGGTCTCGCAGATTGGAATGTTTTGCTTTGATTTTGAGGCGCTTCTTCTATCATTTTGTTCAAACGTAATTTCATCACATTATTTAGCAATTCGATAAAGCGATGGTGGACAACAGTGCGATCGTCAGTGTCTACAAGGTCATTGTGTGTTGCTTCGGCGTCTTCGGAAATATAACCTTCATTGGCTGCATCGCTCGCTTCAAGGAGATCCGTTCTAATCGATCGATCCTCCTGTCGTGGTTGTGCTTCTTCCACGCAATCTGCAACGTGTTTGAGATCATGGATGGGGTGAGCCATCTTGAGTGTACTCAAATGAGTGCTTCAACACTGTCTATTTCATAAGATGATATTTCCAGATCCGATACTTCCAAGGAGTGAGGATGAATCGCGTTCAGTGTTTCGCGCTTATTTCTCCCTTCCTCTATGCTACGGCTCACCAAGCAGTGCTGTACCTTTCGGTTGGAATGGACCTGCTGTATTCGGTCAAGCGACCCACGACGTCAGCTTCAAGTTACTTGTTTAGAAATTACTTTTATCCTCATTCATAAACTTTTTCAGCTGAAGTTAGGCAAGCATCTATGTAACCAATTAGCGTGTAACGGTTTTTGTCAAAGTGTGTGACTTCTTCAATGCTCTATTTTCAGATACCAACAAACGTCCGCCTTCCCTTACACCATCATCATCCAAACTCCGGCTGTTGTCTTTGCCCTGGGAGGCATCGTCGCATCGCTCTTCTTCTCTGGCGAAGATGGACCGGTCCCGCTGTGCAGTGCTCCGTTTGCTTTTCCGAAGATGGTATGCGCTCGAAATCTTCATGTTTGGTCATGCTGCTTATTCTCAGATCACAATGATCCGCAATTATATCAACATCGCCATCTGCTGCGTTGTCTTCGTTATCTACGCTTTCATCATGATGAGCGTGAAGAAGCGTGAGACTACCATCCTTTGCATCTGGTAAAATCTGCATACAGTCTTCGCTGCGTCCGGAGCCCAATCCGCCCGAACCAAGAACCAGAACCGGGTCATGAAGGCTACGTTCGTCATTGTAACTGTCTACGCTATCACTTGGTGAGTTCACCTCCTTTGCTATTTAAAGATCTTCTCCGAGTATCCCACGACCCCACAAACCACAAGCACGCCTACGCTTTCCTCTAGACCAATGTAGCCGTTGTTTCAGGATCACAACTGTACTCTTCCTCAATGTCGCCGTATTCGTGGGAGCCGATTCGGCATTGGTCCCACTCGCAAAGACATATGCGGTATGCCACAATGCTCTTTCCTGCGATGTCGTCTTGCTCGATCAAATACACTGTTGTGATAATTCTCATGTCTCCTTAAAGAAGGACTGGGAAGAACTTTTTGGAAAATTGCCAGTCTTAAGGAGTGCATTTGTCCAGACGTCGACGCATCGAAATGTCACATTTCCATACGTCGATTGTTGGTGAAATGCACTCCCATTAAGACTGGCAGTTTGCCAAGCAGTTCTTCCCAGTCCTTCTTTAACGTTGAAATCTATTGGACATGTTTATTCAGGCCGCCCCTGCAGAGCTATCCTTCTCACAAACCTACTACGTCTTCTTCGTCATGAGTATCGAATACCGGAAAGTATTCAGAAGGGTCGGCATCCTTGGGTTGATTCCTTTCGGAAAGAAGGAACAACAAGGATTCAGGACTGTATCCACATCCAGTATGATCAATCCTTCGTCTATATCTTGAAAGGATACATTACAGAGGCTTCGACTGCTGTGCGAACGATTTCCGTGGGTTCATCACGCATTTGACTGACAATAAAAAATTTAGCTTAGCGAGACTCGGTATTTAACGCATTGAACGTACATATTAACCTCAACAATTGATTTCTTAACGTTCTCACGTTCAGAGAAATTAAAAGTTCACAGCTTCAAACCCCAGAACTTTTGAACTTGTGCTCAGAAAGTTTATCCGTGGATCTTTTCGAAGTCCAAGGTCCCATATCTTTTCTCACATGGCCTCGTCGTCGTGAGACTTTCGAAACTTATGACTTTTTCGGATGTAGCCTCTAAATGTTCTCTTGATCGTTCGAATGGACCACACCGCGATCGCCAGCGTCTGGAAGATCGTCGTCTGCAGCTTTGCGGTCTTCGGGAACACCTCGTTCATTTACGCTATAATTCGATCCAGGGAAATCCGTTCAAATCGCTCCATCTTGTTATCCTGCTTGTGTCTCTGTCACGCAATTTGCAGTGGTTATGAAATTCTGGACGGGGTGAGTTCTTTGATCAGAACGAATAGTCTTGCTGATACGCCATCTCTCACTCAACTTGGATGGCGTATAAGCGAAAAAGATTAGAACGGGTTTCGATGTCGAATTTGCATAAGTTCTTTGATCAGAGCTGCGCGAACGATCTCCGTAGGATCATCACGTCTTTGAGAGGCGGCTTGCAAACGGAAACAAATCTTTATTTCCCAGATCTCATTGTCAGCAAAGTTCAGAGAACTCAAATGTTCACGGCTTCAAACCCAGATCTTTTGAAACTATGGTCACAAAGTTTACACATGGATCTTTTGAAGTCCAAGGTCTCAATTCTTTTCTCACTTGACCAGCCGTGAGACTTTTGAAACGCATGACTTCGTCCTTACTCTCTTGGGCGTTCGCATGGACCACACCGCGATAGCGAGTTCTTTGATCAGAACGAAGTCTTGCTGATGCACCACCTCTCACTCGACTTGGATGGCGTATGAGCGAAAAAGACCAGAACAGATTTCGATGTCAAATTCCATACTGATTTGCAGATCCGCTACTGTCGGCTCGCGAACAACTCGTTTAGCTTGCTTTTATATGATCTCTCCATTTCTCTATGCGACGTCGCATCAAGCCATGCTGTACCTTTCCGTTGGAGTAGACCTTCTCTTCTCGGTCAAGCGCCCGATAACGTGAGGGGCGAATTAATTCATCGACCCATACGTAGACGCCTCCGCAACATGACATGCGCCTAGAGAACCTTGCAGCTACGCCCATACCCGTCCGCTTCCCTACACCCTGCTTATCCAAACTCCGTCGGTAGTCTTTGCTTTAGCTGTCCTGATCGGTTCACTATTCTTCACGGAAGATGTTCCTGTGCCGCTGTGCAGCGTTCCGTTTGCGTTCCCGAAGCAGGTAATATAAAAGTTCATAGAAAATCTCAAAAGTCGTAGAACATCTCTGACCGCAAATTTTTCTGATTTTGCACCGAATTTGTGAAGTTCAAGCAGCGTACTTCGGAATATTGGGCACCGTGATATCTTCGAACTCTAGATCTCCACTATTCGCAACTTTGTCAACATAGCCATCTGCGGTATTGTCTTCGTCATCTACGCTCTAATAATATCGGGAGTGCGCAAGAGTGAGTGCACGACAGACGACGTTTCTTAATAACAATACGCAAACATTGCTCTGTGTAGGCTCACCCCCTTGCAGTCTTCGCTGGGCCGGGAGCGCACTCGCCGCGGGCTTCGGCGCAAACGCGAGTGATGAAGGCAACCTTCGTTATTATTACCGTGTATGCGGTGACGTGGTGAGTTGTTTTTTTAATTATCGCACAGAGTCTCGATTCTTAGGTGCACAACCGTCATTGCTCTGAACCTCTCGACTCTGATTGGGGCCGATTCACCGGTAGTTCCATTGGCCAAGACGTATGCCGTGAGTTGCATGCACTTACTCTCTACTTCTATTTTGACATGGCCTTTGGAATGCTAGGCAGCCTCTCCTCTATGGTGTTTATGCTCACGAGGAAGCTCTTTTTGCTGACCCCGGCAAATCCGAACGGGACATATACTATTTGAAAGAGCTTTAAAAACTGTAAAGGACAGTATGTTTCATTTTTCCTAAACGGGTTCCCCTTGACTTGGAAAAAATCGCCAAATGTCTAATTCTGGCCCGCGCCCCAGACTCGCCCTGAAATTTCACTATTCTTCAATTTTTTCTCACACTAGAAAAGCCGTTTAGGAAAAATGAAACACAAGGTCTTGTACAGTTTTTCAAGCTCTTTCGAATGGAATATATCCCGTTCGGATTGGCCGGGGTTTATAAACAAAGTTCCCCTGTCAGGCAATCCCTGCGGACCTCTCATACGCGCAGACCTTCTACGTCTTCTTCATCATGAGCTCTGAGTACAGGAGAGTCTTCCGAAGAGTAGGAATTCTTGGACTAATTCCTCGCGGGAAGAGTGAAGTGCGCGGTTTTCGAACCGTCTCCACATCCAGTAAGCCCCAATCTTGTTAAAATGAGAATGAAGTTTTCAAGGCAATGTTTGGGAGTTAAATTTTGCACACATTTCAGAAGCATCATCGGCTATGCCAACGACTTCGACTGCATCGACCAGGAATTAAAAATAATAATATAATTAAAAATTATATTGCGACCTTTTCCGACTCAATAAAAACATATGAGTCCGTCCGCGTAAGGATCGACCAGTGTGCGCACAGCTCCACTTTTCTTATCCGCTGGGGCTCATATTCTGGTTAGAGGTACGTCAGGTGTAGGAAAGATGAAAAAAATTTAGAGTGGCCGATTACGACCACGGGTGTCGTAGCTGTGCTTGCTCAAAGACACTGTACTTTTCGCTGAAAAAATGAAGTCGGAATCTATTTTTGCCCATAACTCAGCAACCCATTGACCAATTTGGGAGTTTTTAGAACCAATAGATAGCTGACGACGAGTTCTCCAAAAATTTCCCCAAAATGCACCATGGGGGATTATGATAGCAGATTTTCCGGACAAAGAGCACTCAACGTTCCATCAATTTTTTCTCGAATATATGGAAAAAGTATATCGGGAATTTTTTCCAGGTGAACCATCATGTCGAGCTGATAAAAGTAGTCATGGTTTGTCGGGCGTACGCTTTCTGCAAGGTGGTTAAAACACGGAAAATGGGTCCAATCCATCGGTCCTCAACGCTACCGATGACCCCATACTTTTAGTAATGGAATATGTTGGAAAGGTCAAAAAATGTTTTTCCCATATTTGACCCCAAACCACTGTCACATTCCTGGCCTTCTAGAACTGAAAATAGATCGAAAATTCAGGTTTTCTATTGGTTCTAAAAACTCCCAAATTGGTCAAAGGGTTGCTGAGTTATGGACAAAAATAGGTTTCGACTTCTTTTTTGAGCGAAAAGTACAGTGTCTTCGAGCAAGCACAGCTACGACACCCGTGGTCGAAATCGGCCACCCTAAATTTTTTTCGTCTTTCCTACACCAGACGTACCTCTAACCAGAATATGAGCTCCAGCGGATAAGAAAAGTGGCGCTGTGCGCACACTGGTCGATCCTTACGCGGACGGACTCATATAAATCGCGAATGCAGCACAAGATCATATGAGCGCGTTGCAAATCAGGCACTTCTCATATCACAAGGCAATCATTGAAAAAGGCACCGAAAATGTTGAGCTACAAAGTTCCCAAGAAGCAACTCTCGAAAGTATACATGAAATGTCCGACAATAACAATGTATGTATCTACGAAAGTCTATCCCTTGAAATGGCGTGGGTGAAGGGTTAACACAGTGGCTGAACGAAGACTGCATCATTACTCATCCAGCTTGAACGTCACGCCGGGAGCCTTAAATTGTGTTAATCGTAAATCATTTACTACGGCAAGTACTTATGAAATGACGGATTTGCCGAATTCTGCTTCGCCGTTGTTTCCGAAGGGTTCTTCCGAGGGGGTCGGACGCTCCACGATTTTCTTCTCGCCATGTTTCTTCTTTTTAGCCAGGGCCGCTTCGTCAAACTTGGGGCGCTCACTGCCCTGAAGAAATCGAGTTGGCGTGGACATTACAGGAGTAGGAGCAATTTTTTGGCACCGTGCCAACCACAGTGGAGTGCATTTGCCCATACTTCTACGTATTGAAATTCGGACATTTCAATACGTAGACGTATAGGAAAAGCGCACTCACACTGTGGCTACAAAATTGCTCCCACTCCTTCTTTAAAGAGGATTAGCTATACCATTCCCTTCTGCTTGAGGTGATAGATGATGAAACCCGTGAGGAGGGTCCCCAGGATGAGGAAAACCCAAGTTCCGATGATGACCGGGAGCGCGCTGGCAGCTGGAAGAAGCAATGAAACTTGTAGGGGGTTTAAAGTATTTGAATGAGGGTATATTGCTGGGTAATGTAAAAAAATACGGAGTACATTTTCAATTCCAACAGGGACGACGAGTAAAATAAATCTTGAAGAATTCTTTGCGGTAGCTAAATAATTATATTCATCGACATATTGAATGATGTCATCGATGGAAACTCACCGACGCCTTTGACGAGGGCGGAGAGGACGACGATGTGAGCGAGGCAGTTCCGCATTGAATCGAAGGGCGTAGAAGAGCGAAGAGGCGCTGTCGATTGAAGGAGTGCAGGAAGGAAGACTGACGTCTCTTCGGGAAACTAGACCAAAGTAAAAAATCAATGTCCACTTATACCACATATTGCAATTCAACATATTGAAATTCGTGTGAATCATTTATACAAATCGACTCGTTTCCTCGAAGGCTAGACAGACAAGACGTTTTCGTGTGGAAAAAATGTTGGCATAAACTTCACTATTCCATTTCTAAAGTGCTTGTTTGTCTGTATACACAAGGCTCACGTTTGTAGTTCGTAGTCTAGAGCCAATCTCTGTGTAGGAAGGTGTTCCAGAGTTCGGAGCTTTAATAATAAAATCAAGTAACGGTCAAATCACTAACAATTATGTAAGAGGCATGAGAAGGAGATAAGGGTGCCCAGAACAGTACGGCGTTCCTTTCGATCAGTCGATTCGACGATAATTGGAAATTTCTGGATTTTTAGTGCTTATAAAAATACATAAAATGATTTTATTCACGCCTTATAAACACGCAAACCGAAGACAAAGAGGCCACCCAGCAACGAGATGGCCGACGGAACTCAAGAAAGCAATAGCATCCCTGAAGCGCATCCCAAGAGCATCCCCGAAGCGGAGAACACGGTTGAATAAAGAATTGAGTCAAAGCAAGAAATGAATGCTCTTTATTAAATTAGTCAGGCCCTACGCTTCCTCATGTCTTCATCGAGCTGCATCCAGTACTTGGACTTCTTGGGCCGCTTCACTTTCGTCTTTCTTCAAATCCAAATCAACAAATTTATCAATCAATAATTAAATACTTAATCGAAGGACTTACAGAAAATGGAAGTGCTTGGTGATTCCATAAAATTCATTGTACCATATAAGTCCATCCGCATAAGGATCGAGCAGTGCCGCGCACTGGCCAACTTTTCTTGTCCGCTGGGGCTCATATTCTGGTCAGAGGTACATCAGGTGTAGGAAAGATGAAAAAAATTTAGAGTGGCCGATTTCGACCACGGGTGTCGTAGCTGTGCTTGCTCGAAGACACTGTACTTTTCGCTTAAAAAATGAAGTCTAAACCTATTTTTGCAAATAACTCAACAACTCTTTGACCAATTTGGGAGTTTTTATGCTCATTACAAAGCTGACGACGAGTTCTCCAAAAATTGCCCCAAAATGTACCATGGGGGATTACGGGCGCAGATTTACCGGGTAATTACTGCAGAATATTCGATCATTTTTTTCTCGAATATATGGAAAAACTACCCCGACTTTTTTTCCAGTTTCACCCTGACGATGAGCTGATAAATTTCGCCTAAGTCGGTCGGACGTACACTTGGGGAGAAATGATAAAACTCGCTAAATGTGAATTTTCGATCTATTTTCACTTCTAGCTGGCCACCAATGCCTCCTAGCCAGGGGTCCAAAGTGGGCCAATTATTTTTTGACCTCCCGAACAAATTCCAATACTAAAAGTATGGGGTCATCAGTAGCACCTGGGACCGATGCTTTGGACCCATGATACCCGTATCATGGTTCAAACTCGGTAAATGAA
>JACMIG010003387.1:0-12375 GCA_014805385.1 Levipalatum texanum | reverse complement strand
AACATAAAAATATCGTTAAACTAACTGGATGACTTCTTCCTTGGGCGTGTGCGTGAACATGAGACCGCACTGGCCAACAAGCATCTGGCTGACCTACAGGACAACATAGTTAATATCGAAAGAAATATAGTATTTAATTTTCGAATTGTTAAGTACTAACGCACCTTGTGTAGTCCTTCTGCGTACTCTTTAGCCTTATCCTTTCCGAGGGCCACTGACATCACATTATTCTGAAGGTTTAATAATAATAATTTAATGGGTTAAAACGGTAGTACCTTGCCAAAAAAGAATCGGGAGTCGAACTTGAACTTTTGTCGGACCTGAAAACAGCATTAGAAATATGATAAATGCGGGGGAAAACCTGGACGAATTTGCTGGACCGCATGTTTTCAATCACGAAAACGAAGACGTGAGGGTACTCATCGACCTGTAAACGTGCTCCATTAATCTTTTCCTTGTACACTCTTTATAAATTTTCTGTCGGTTCTATGTCTGTATAGAAACTGAAATGTCTAAACAATGTAAGTTACTTACGGCCTTCTGAACTTCGGTGACGAGGTTTTCCTTGGTGGAACGGGTCTTCTTCTTGACCTTCGTCAGGGAAACTGAAGAAAATTTGCAGATGATGTCAAAAACAAAGAAAGCGACAACTGAACCGCTTGTCTGGAACGAACCTTCCTTTTCGCGCTTGGAGCGAGGCATCTTTGGAGGGTTTCTGTAAACTGCTAATTAGAGTTTAGAACGAACACATACAAGCGAAAAACAAGCGAAAGCAACCCAAGAAAACACGAAATACAATTATTTTAGAATGTTTTGCTACTCAACTTATCAGAACAGTTTGTAATTCAGTACACTCGGAACAATTAATAAATGACAGAAACAAAGCACACGACGATTTACATTTTGAACACGAGACGTCTTTCTTCGACGTTGCTGAAGCTACGAAACGTATTTTCATTATTTATTGTTCTCACCGCGTACTCGACCATTGTATTTATCGTATTTCACCGTGACTGCATTCCTCAATAGTTATCCGTCGTGCTATGAGCTAATCTCAATTCCAGGTCGATTGAGTCTAGGATTCGCCAGGATGACGGATTTTCCAAAGCTGATGCAGATGCTGGAGACTCAGGTATCCTTCCCATGATTAGGCTCCTCTTATGACCTCCTGAGCTTTATCTATACGCGGTATTTCGAGGCCCCGGTAAATAATACTTTACAGAACACAAAAACGTTAGAGGATGCCAAACATGCCCTTAACATTCAAATCCATTCGCCTCAAGGTATTCGATCATCTATTGAAATGTCACGAATGTTTCTACAGGCACCGGCATCAGGCCCCTCGTCGAATACTACACCTATGTGCGTTGTATTTCATTTGTTGTAAAACATAAGAACAAGTATTTCTTAAGTGCTCAGGTTAAAGCATTCCCTTCACTGTTCCTGAAGTGATAGAAATACATAAAATAATATTTTTCTTCTCATATGACTTTTGCAGCAACGCTCAGAGCGCGCCCTCACATTACTTTGCTCGATCAAATCGCCTAACCACAAGGTTTTTTTGTCGTTTTGATTTGTTTCGCAATTCGTGTTTAGCTGCTGCTCGAAGCCCTGAACGATGGCTTCCGCAAGAGCATTCACTCAACAATTATATTGCTCGGCCAGATCATACAGGTACCATTTCATTACATCATTTCTGAATGGAAAACGATTTTCAGAGCCATCCCTTTTGGGTGGCGGACATTTCGCAGGCACAAATATTCTACACGATTCTGAACACAATGGTAAGGGATATTTATAGCTTATTTTAATTTAACTAGAATTTTTTTATAAGTTGCGTTTTTCAGTGCAACCCTAATCCTAAGCCTCCGGTGCCACACAAGCTCACCGTCATCGACGAGATCAGTGTGCTGCTTTTTATGTCAAATCTTCTTCCCTGGTGTGCGCATAACATCCGCGATGGGGACACAATGATGATGTTGTTTAAGGTGAGATTTTTCAAACATAATTTATTTTTTAATTACTAGATAAAAATGTGCGTTTCAGCTATTCCTCGTCAGTGCAGACTCTCTGCGAATTAGGGTATGCAGATTTTCCTGTTTCTATTGAGTTCCGTGAGTAATAAATGCGTCAACTGTGCTGGCGCACATAGTGACTCTCGTCTTTTACCGAGCGCATTTTACGGACTTCAGATCGTTAACTCGTCCATTTCTTTCTTCAGATCCGTTCCGACAAGGTCCACGCTGATGCGGCCGTTCGAGCAGCATCTTCAAGGTAGTTTCTTTTCAATTACCTTTATTTAAACTTATCTTCAGATCCAATCCGTCTAGCACCAACTCGGACGTTGAAGCCGTCCACTCATCTCATCTTCATTTTGCCGTACGGGAATACTTCTTCACCCTTTACGGCATCTTCCCCAACATGCTTGTTACGTACCTGAGGTGTGTCATTTACATTCTTAGCAATAATAGGTATTATTCAACACTTATTTAACGCGTTAAATATGTATATTTCGAGAGAAGCAATTCGAATTAATTCCAGATCGATCCTCGATCCGAAAGATGTTGAGAGAATCAAGACATACCGCGCAGTGGTGAGGCTGCTGAATTGTTTTTATGGGATATATGGTGGTTCGCTCAGAATAAAATGTTAAAAAATTGAACGAACGTCTACATTTCACCAAACTGTTATTTTTTTCCGGTTTTGTTTTCCCGCTGGTATAATCTTTTTCAGATCCGTCCGTTATTGAGCGTAGTTCGCTTGCACCCGAACATAATCGAGCTTTCGGACAGAAACGAGATGAAGAAAGAGAGGTAAATAGGAGTCAGCAAATTTGTGCCGACATCTATACCAGACATGCATCAGTATTTATGCTTTGAGATGGTATGGACGCGAGGCGAACGACGTCCTCGACGAGTGTCGCAGGATGGTTATCGGTGTCATCCCTGTCAGTGCAGCGATTGGAGGTTCTTTTTTGGGAATTATCGATTTTTTTTGGAATTTTTTTACATTTTTTAATACAAATTTTGTTTTCTAAAAAAAGATTGAAAAGGACACAAAAATTGCTGCATTCCATTTGTAGTGGGAATTTAACATTTTATGCAGAAGAAGAAGATCTACCGAATGGTGGCGATGGCGAATCGACCGAAATCTCAGATGTATACCATCAGCTTTATCCTGCACAAGATTTGGGAACGACGTCAAGCGCTGATTGTCCGTAATGCCCTTCTTATTGCTTTTTTAAAGCATTATTATAAATACTCATTATTATTTGCCGAAAAAAATATTTTCATTTTGCAGTCTGGAGAGAAGACAGCAGTCACGATCAAGGTGATGTAGAAGCAGGCATGACACTGATGGGACGCCTGGATACCCCTCCTGGCACACCGGGTGGAACCCCCATGCAGAAGGTTCGCATTGCTTTACCGATTATTGCCCGGTTAAAACGTGATATGGAAGCTTCATGCGAACGACCGATAAACAGCATCGCCTCCGGATCACTTTAATTCCGGATAATAATTGTACTATTCGGGAGAAAACCATGCTAGTGCATTCAATTTCACTTCAATATCGTACTGTCCGTCTCATCCCATTCACAAGCAAACAATTTTTTTATTTAAAAAAAATGAATATGTGAAGGGAATTTTCAATGCTCAACTGACTTTTGATCATTCGAAAAAAAATGCCCTGAAGCTGTTCAAATTCGTCCGATATCGATGGAATTTATATTTTCAGCTTTTGATATTGTTATTTCCTGCCAGAACTCATTCGATGTCACGTACGTGGGCAGCAGCCACCACGAAGGGAAGCGCCGCCGCTCCACGGGAGCAAGTGAAAGCGAGACGGGGAAGAAGAGCTTCCGCCAGAAGGTATGTATCTAAATAAATAAGAAATATTTTAAAAATATAAAGAAATACAAACAATGCGCGCGAACTTAAATCTTATGGTGTGGAAAGAGGCACTCGATTGTAGATATCATCCTTGATAACGCGATCATCTGGCAGGCTCGAACCCGCAGATCCGCTCCCAGAGGTACGGGAATGAATTGCTATATTATTGATATGTTGATATACATACATTATTGTTATATGTATCGTGGGGGTCGAGGGTCAAATTGTTTATCCTTATTCTCGAGTTTCAGGTAGAAATCGTTGGGGCGGAGGAGGAAGGGCCACGGAGGAATAGCGAGGTATTTTAATTTCTTATCCATGATCGATAGTCTTCCGTCATCCGATCTGTGATCGCATTGTCTAACTATTTCCCCGAGAAAATTCCCAAAACCGTTTTTCGTCCGCCCTCTTCGTGTGCCGTAGATCCGAGCTCCTTTGCCGATGCATCCGAAGTAAAGTGCGTGATCTAATATATCAGGGAAAAATTCAGTGCTTTGACCGGGGTAATTTTGGTGTTACATTTGAAAGATATATTTACCGTTGCACCGCGCTCTTGATCGACTTCCCCTTGCTGTTTGCGGAATAAGCTGCCAAAATATACCGTTTAGGAATGGGGGGATTGAACGTACAGTCGTATCTTTTCGAGAAGGCTCGCTTTTGGCGACGCATTATTACATTCGTTCGTTCGGGAAGGGCGCAGCAGGGTAGCTTTTTCGGCATTCTGGCAAAAAATAGGAAAAATAAGATTCAAAACATTGGAATGTTCGAGAAAAATACCTTTCCCTTTCGTTTCCTAAAGCGAATTAAGCATTTGCGCGTGTAGTATATTGCGACGATCACAATGACAAGGGCCGGAATCGATGCGATGATTATGGTCTTAAACAGGGCTAAACTTTTATACCCCTCGTTGTAATATCTAAAGTAGTATATTTTCCACTGCCCTTGGTAAGGTTGGAGATGAATTCGGATCTGACCTGAGAAGTAAATGAAGAAGGCATCTTGGGGTTACGCGAATCATAGTGCTCCTTTGAGAAATGTTGTGGTGGCATGACGTCTTCGATCTTAAAACGAATTGTGGACTAGGGTCTTGTTGTCCAGTAAGATAATAAACACAGTAATATCTGAAAATCGGCGACCATTTCGAAATGTGGTTTCCTACAATAGTACTCACTTCTGTCAAGGCATCTTGCTGCATCATGTCAATTCGATACGAAATAACGCTGATTGAAACAGATTTTTCCCCATCCCGGCAGTCTGGAATTGCTGTCTGGTCTATGTTTCATTTCGTTATTATGATTTCTTTATCAGCCGAACTCACAATCAATTCCCGATATAAATCGTTGTTCTTCAGCAACTCGAAGAGGCTGAAGAAGTCGTTGACGACATCACTCGCGACGAGCGTCGGCGCAAGCCAACCATGCTAATCGGCGAAGAACACGAAGTGAGCCCTGACTCACCTCAATAGCGTCAGTGGAAATCACTGGAGCGTTTCTAGTGAGCTGATTTTTGAATCACTGGCATGTTTTAGATCCATATTTTGCAGACTCCCTCCACGAGCAGCACGATGAAGGTCAACGATGCAGAAGAGGCACGCGCGGCTGCGAGGTAGATACAGATTTATTATTATTTATTTTTAATGCATTTTGCGCCCTGTAATTATTCTAGTTTTTTTCGGTGAATAATCAATATCTCGGTCAATTTTTTTCCAGGCGCAGTCTGCGTGGACGTGAGCGCGCCGAGAGCCTTCTGCGCGGCAGCACCACTTCCCACGGAGCTACCATCGACGATGACGACGATCGCAGCAGGTAGGACATGGCCAAGTCGTTCCGTCTTTGGGTTGAGATTCACGATACTCGAGTTCAATTCCTCTGCGGAACCCTAATTTTGCATTCCCTAGGTCGACATCCTTCTTGACTACTGCACGATCGGATGACGAGGAAGATGTGCGCAGTCGCGGTGGCTTGAGCGATATACTGGTGAGCCAGCGCATCTATTCTGCGCCAGTGGCTCTGACGCACTCGCGGTGCTTGCAGAATCTGTCCGACGGCGGGAATGGGGGAGCGGGAGGCTCGAATGCGAGCGTCCGACCACCTTTTGTACTGCCGACTACGCCAACGCAGGTTAGGGGGATGAATTTATAGTATTTACTTTTTGAGGATGATTTTATATTATTTGATTTTAAGTCCCACCTCTCGTTATTTGCATCGAAATGGACCTGGGCTGACACATTTGCTTCGTTGAATGAGCTAGGTGAAGATTGACGCCATACTGGCACATTTCACCGAATATATTGGCTAATGTATCTCGTGAATGTTTTTCGATGCGTTGACGCCCTTTTCTTAAATCATTGACGCACAATCAGTGTCGTTCTAGCAGCACGCCTACCAGCACTACGGACCGACGGCAACGACCCCGACGAGCAGTGACGCCGGAGGAGAAGGGCGGGGCTTGGCGCACTTCTCCCTCAAGGGATACTTCATACGAGAGAATAGGTGGGATCTGGGAACAAGTAAATAAATCGCAGCGTTTTTTAAATTGATTTTCGGATAATTTCACTGTAGATGAAGCATATAATTTCGTGTATCACAGTCAATACCAAGAGTCTGTACATAAATACATGATGGAAATAAGTGTCAAAATCAATATATTGGTAAATTGAGGTATTGATTAATTCTCTCTCCCCCATCCAGGAACCGCTTCCACTCGGAGTGTCCGCCGAAGGCGGATTTGGTCGTGTCGCCGCGGCTCGTCGGCGATGAAATCGACGGCACCGCGCTCGGCGGCAGCGTCGCCACCACGCACACCCTGTAAGGAAGAGGGGTAGTTTGATTTGGTCTCGCTGTTTGTAGTTTGAAGCGTCACTTCAGCTGTATTGTTCGGTGTTGTATAGTTTTTATATTCGTAATTTTTACTGATCACTGATTATTTGACGGTTTGTTTATTTAGCAAGCGTACTTACTCGGCGCCCGTGATCATGGAGGATGTGGAGGACGCAGCAGACGCCCGGGCCGATAGCATCCGCACCGTACAAGTAAGACATATTCTGCAGATCCGGATAAGTCGGTATTTTACGGATTGGAGATGTTATGGATGTAACCATTCTACGGATCCGGATAATGCCGACATTTTACGGATTGGAGGAATTTTTGGGTCAGACCATTTTTGTCAGGATTCCGCCATGCCGACTCGTCTCGACATCATGAAAATGTTCCCGTACCTCATGCTCATTCGTGAGCATACGGAGTCTTTCGGTAAGAACTCCACTTGGATCACATAACCTATCTGTTATGCTTTTTTTCTCTTCTCCGAACTATTTCTATCACCCACTTTAGTGATTTACACGGTTGTTTTACATGGGAATGCTCAGGACCGTTTCAAACGGATGCTAGACTAATTATTAACGAATCGGTAGGCTAAATGTCCTTTTACAGTCCGAGATCTCGAAGGCGAACTGGAACGCGATCATGACGTAGCGCGCGAGCGATACATGGAAACCAGCGAGCGATTCCACGCCAAGCTCAAGGTTTTTAACATTTTGACGGTTTTCGATCGATATCGTCATTTATCTATTGTTTGCGTTTTGGCGGGTATCCTTCAAACCACTCTCTACTTCCGAACTTCCGGCTCATGAGTTTGTTTTACCCTCCATTAACTTTACAGGAATTAAATCTGGCAGATCGCTTGCCCGGTAAGATCTATGACGACATGACCCACATACTAAAGGATCTCCCGACAGAGAAGCAGGTGCGATGGAGGGCCTTTAATTTTTCACCTTCTTATACATTATTGATCATTATATCTCATAGATTATTGATTATTTTTCCAGCAAAAGGAGGTGCTCCTGACGCGTCTTCAACTCGTTAATCAGCACTTGCTTTACGAGCGCAGTGTCCGCCTCCTTCATGCCAATCGAAATCGCAAACTCTTTGCGAGGATCAAGCAGCAAAAGGTTAATTGCGGGAAAGTATAATGTATTTGTTTGGGAATAGTGTCATTTTTGGGGTTTCTTTTTCGCACCGTTGTGGCATAATCCTCATTTTTACTTGCATCTAATTGTGCAAATTTTTAATCGAGTGTACTTTATACGAAGTTGTATTCCAGGAAATGGACGTGCAGAAGGCGAACCTGAATAAGGCGTACTATGACGTCGTTAACGAGAAAAGGGAGCTCACGATCTCCCTGACCGATATGCGGAGGTCCGAGCAAAAGCTGACCGCTGAATTTGCTGCCAAGGAGGTTCAGTGGAGGAAGATCATCGAAGACCAGGCCAAGGTTCGGAGAGAATAAATTTTTTTTTGAAATTTTCGGTAATAACATATTCGAAGTTTAAAAAATAAATTGTACAAAAATTTCGCTTATAAAATAGTCGAAGAAGGAGAAGTTTCAGAACTTTTTTTATAATATATTTTATAATATATTCCCCATACGGAACGCGGAAATATAACGCTTTTGTAATGCGAAATGGAATAGTTATGGAGGACGTACCCAGGATTCGAGGGGGAGGAAATAATGTCAGAGATTGTTCACGAACAGAACTTTAGAGAGAGATGTGATCAAGCTACGGCTGTTGTTTATCTTGGTTGCACTGTCAACGCTGTTATTTCGGAACGCGAAATTAAACGCTTCATACAGTGTTTATTGCTGAATATTCTAGAAGGAGATCGCCCTCGAGTTCAATTGCAACCTCGCCGAAGAACAGGCACGCAGCATTGCCCTCAATGCAGAACACCTGCAGAGGACGGTAAGCTGCGCTCCGACCGCAACGAATCCCGGACGCGTTGCGGCTGAGCCAATATTAGAACCGTATGCTACAGATGGATACATACAAGCGTGCCGCGGAAGATGCCACCAACCAGATAACGATTATGGAAGAGCAGCTCAAGGTATTCGATCATTCGCTTTACAAACGTTTTAAAGTTGGGCTTACGATGCTTACCACACATCCTTCTAACCTCAGAAAATCAATAATACCGACTAAAATTGCAGAATGCTTTCAACGATGCAGAAGCGGCGCGCATGCATTACAATCTGGCGCAGGAGAGGATTGGGGAGTTGGTAAGAATTTTGTGGAAAGGAGAATGTCCCATTCCTGATTGTTCGAAACTGATCAGCTAATCAATTGCTGAAACATACTGTTTCGGACAACAATTCATCGGATGAAAGTGCTTCAGACTTTTTAGAGGAGTATATATGTTTCATATTTGAAGAATGCTTTTCTCCGTATTTGTCACGGCAATTAATTAGTAAAGAGCATGTATCATCCAATCAAAATTCCAAATAATATCGGAACGGTTGATAAAAAAAGCTCTCTCTTTCTCGATAAAATGTTATTCTTCATAGTTATGGCCTAATGTCTAAAAAAATGAACTATCCCTAATATCGTCATCTCCCCTCATTTAATTAATTAATTAATTAATTAAACTTGCAGGAACGCGATCGACGTGGGAGCATGGAATCGAATGGGGGCGGAACGTCGCCCGTGTGGATGGGACCCGGCACCTCCTCATTCGGAGACTCCACGAGGCTCGCACAGCTCGAAGGCGAACTGGAGCGCGTCCGCGTCGAGAGGGAGAATCAACGGAGGGAACTGGAGGTCGGGATCGATTTATTGATTTTTTTTTTGCAGAATAGCACCTTTGAAATATTCTATGCTTCAATAACTACTTTTTCAAGGTTTACTTTTCTTGACCAATTTGACAATGAAAGTGCTATCCAAAATTCTAGTCATCTGCTGGAATTCGTGGGAGCCTGCATTTCGAGAAACCGTTCCTACGGCCAATCTCGATTCCTTGCAGGAACTCCGGGAGCGCCTATCGGACGCTCATTCTCAGGTCGACCGCGAACAGCAACGCGCGCAGGAGCTCCGAAGTCGCCTCGATCGATCGGCCCGGGTACGGTAGATTGATAATATTCTAGACGGATAATTATACAAGCAGATTTTCAAACATTTCCCCCAGACCGAGTGCGGTAGTATTACTCGATTTGCAGCTACTCGATGAGCAGAGCTTCGCGGCGGAACAAAAGTTTCTCTCGCTACAAGCCGTCTCGCAGCGCCAGGAGGAGACGATACTGCAGCTATACCTGAAGAACGAGGTAAGGTCGAGGAAAGGCACCGGCGGAGGGGATATCCCCCAGATGTCCTTCCATAAACCTGATCATTTTGCTCCAGGTGGTTTTATGTTTCGTCGAAACAATAATTAGATGGATTCGAATTGGGTGGCAATTTCTTGTTGCTTTTTTTCGAAACAAAATAATCCAGAGTCATCAGGCAAATTCCTGTGGAATGTTTTGACGTTGATTTTTTAAAGGATAATTAATGCGGGAAAGTCGTCTGATGGCAATAACAAAGCTTGCCCGTTGATACTGCGTTTATCTCATTACTCGATCGGGCAAGATTTGTTGGATAAATATTAATTGCTTGCTCAGGAACTGGAGAACTGTGAACCGGAGCGCAACTTTCCCGGTGATCCGACGAGGCGGATAACGATTCCCCGATCCGCTGCCGCCACCCGACTCCAGAGCGAGATACGCAGCTACGAAAGTAGCCAGTGAGTTGGGGGGTACGGTATTTAAGAGGGAGGTCCCAACACGAAAGGGACTATAGTAACTTTTTGAAGTAGTGTGGGTCTAGGCCGATACGGTATTCTAGGGCAGGTTTCTACACCAAAGATACTCATGGAGGTGCACCTAGTGAACATGGTTCAGAAATTGTTTAGGAAGGGCTCCCGGCACGAAATGGGGCTACAGTATCTTGTTTTAGTGGCTCCGAAGTGACATCATCGCTGCTGGTTGGCGGTGGAGAAGGAAGGGAGCCGGAGAGAACTGATCGGAAGCGACGAGCAAGCAGCAGCCAGGACGATGATGCCGTGAGGGTCGTTGATCTTTGATTTTTAACTTTTGATCTCTGATATGTTATTGATCTACTCTGATGCATTCTGTGTATTAGAATAGTATGCCACTCATTTTTATTTTGATGATGAATATTATGCGTGTAACATTGAGCACCAAACAAGAGGCTCGGAAGTATTTTTAGTTTGTCGTTTTGCTTGTTTCATCGTAGTACATAGTGTAGTTAGCGTTTGTGAACCATCCAGTGATTTCAACTCTGAGGTACTTTCCCCCTCTCTCTTACCAGCCGCTTTTCCAAAAATGCAGGTGCAATGTGTATTTTATAGATTCCGGTTATTCTTCCGAAACTCGTACATTTGATTACCATGCCCACTACTGCCATTGTATCACCATCGATTGTTATTATTTTTAAGTTTAGCTGATGCGCTGTGATAAATATTTTGTTCTATTCAGTGAGCAGTCGGAATGAGTTCCTTCGCCCAGGAAATACTTGTGTTTCACGGAAAAGTAAAGGACGATAGCCGAATTTCATTTCAATGGTAAATCGATACCCGATTAAAAAAAATCCTCTTCTATTTACAGATCCGTATTCTCGATGAGTTTGTAGATGTACCTCCGCGCAGCCGCTCGCTCCCTACTTCACAGAGCTGAAGGTGGTTAATTAAATGTTCCGGGAATATGTTTATTCCGCCCTGTCCCATAATGCGGTATGTTTCCAGCCTGTTGTTCATCGCCGTCCACATCTCATGCATGGACTATTTCGAGGCGAGCTCTGACGAGGGGAACGGGACGGCCGATCGTGAGTATCAGATAATATATTATACAAGCATGACGAGTTGCTACCATAAACTGTAAACGTCGTATCGTCATTATAGTAGTAAACGTTATCGTTTGAAAATCACTGTAAGCTGCAGTCTTGCAGGATTCCGTTGCCTAGATCGAGTGTCCTGTACCACCCATTTAGAAATGGAATTCTGCCCAATACTGCCATGTTTTCTACACAGCTTTGGCCCTCAATTTTGCGCGCTTCTATTTTGTCGATCGGATATTTCAGAAGCTTCCGCTACTGAGGAGTTCCCTAAGGATAACTGTGCGCACGGCGAGCAGTCATTACACTGCAGAGCCGAGTACGATAATTTACCGTTCCGTAGTTGTCATCTTTTCAACCTTGGAGCTAATCACTGGGGAAAGAGTCGATTTATTTCCAGGTCGGTCCAGCGACGGGGCCTTTTCGGAGGTCAACGGCCAGCACGCGAAAGATACCGGAGACGACGGAAAGGGCACAGGTTTTTTAGTCCAAAATTTTCGAATACCCGCAGCTCAAAGATCGGGCAGTGTATTTGTAGCTAGGGAAATTCATTGCCTTATCCGGAGTTCACAAAATCTACCAAATCTATCTTTGGAGTGACGGCACCGCGTCGAAGTGCGTGGGGCAACACAGTCGTCCAAGACGAGAATGCTGACGGTGAATTTATTTTAAGTTATTTTTATTTTTTTTACTTTCGTAATACAATACAACTAAAAATAAATATAATGGGACTAAAGCTATGCTTATTAGTGTTGGCAAATTAATTCATGCGTCTCTTCATTTGTCTAGTCTCTCAATTTGTCTGACCGATGAGAGACTAGACAAATG
>JACMIG010003385.1:0-12385 GCA_014805385.1 Levipalatum texanum | reverse complement strand
TACCTTCGTGGTAAGCAGTGTAGTGCTCTATCTTCTGCCGCAGAAGATAGATCACTACACTGCTTACCGCGAAGGTAGTTCGAGCGTCGCCTCCGCATCACTTTAATACTGGACAACAATGCAATGCACCTTTTCTTTCGTTTCTCTGTGGTTGTTTGTCTATTCTGCTGGCGTATGAATCAGATGTGATCTTATTTTTTCTTCATAGAACCAAAAAAATGCAATGAAATTTTTTGTTTGATATTTTCTTTTAGAAGCGGAATTTGATATTTTCAGATCGATATGTACGCTTTCACGAACTCCTTCATCATTGCCTATTGCGTAGCACCACAGAACTTCTAATTTCCCGTTCCGCAAGCGAAAATTCCGCTTACCATATCTCAGCGCTAATAAGGAATCTAGGGCTGATTGTTTGCATACTTCGGTTGGAATCTAGGATCATCTAGCATGCCAACTTTCAGCCATAGATACCTTTTCTCCTGAAAGATACAAACGGAACTGTCTGCTAACGGGCGCAAGTCTTTTAGAAGTTCTGTGGTGCTGTACAATACAATCTTGGACTCTTCCCGTAGCCGTCGTGGACTTCCCCCTCTGTTTTCCAGTCGATTCCCTCCAGGCAGAGGGCACTCCCTCTTCCTGGACTTGTATTTTACTCCCTACATAAATTCATTCGTCGTCTAACCCCTCATCGTTTCATACGTTCTCTCCTCATATTCCATCTAGAGAGGACAGGGAGAAAAAGCGGGTGCCGCCAGTTTTCATAATTCCTGTGCAGAAGTCGCATCGTCACGCGATTAGCCCGTTTGAGGGGAGGGGGGAGGGGGGGAGAGGAGGAGAGGAGGAGGAGGAGGAGGTAGAGGAGGGTAAGACGGACCCCTCCTCTGGAATCGGAAGTTCCACACACTCTTTCCTCCTCCATCCCCTCGGCGTCTTCGGAGCTTCCGAGAGGGGAACCCACTATTGATTTATCGATTTATTCCTTCTTCGTTACTCAAATATTATCGGAAACAAGATGCACATTAGTTTCAGTGAAGCGTACTGTCCGTGTGCGTTTGGTCGAAGAAACCAAACAATGATATTTTCGGCGGAATAAACGTTCCGGACTGTACGCTCATCGCCCTGCGATCTCTCTCCACTGTTCTCTCGTTGTCTGGCGGTTAAAGAAACGAGAAAACAGTGGAGAGGGATTGCAAGGCGATGAGCGTACAGTCCGGAACGTCTATTCTGCCGACAACAGTTTTCAACTTGGCAATTCTAAAATGCGTAGGAGTATGTCGCTGAGCTCTAAATTCGATACCCCTATTACTCACAAGGCAGTTTGCATGCGTCGACCGTGACTGAATATTTTACCCTGCGCCACAAGTATAATATTTTGACGCAAGTGAATTTCCTGCTTTGCTCACTTTCCCCAAGGCGATTTGGTCGTGTTATCCGGTTAGAACGATTTTCCTTCCTCCCCTCTTCACCACCTCCCCCCCTTCCCCCTTCCCCTTCCCCTCCCCCTCTTCTTCTAAGCCCTTCTAACTCCTTACGGAAATTTGTTCTGATGTTGAAAGTACATCGTCGACCTATAGATTTATCGATTTATCGATCGAAAAATCGATATTCAGTCCATGATTCTTGCAGTGGTCTGACAAGCACTCACACTTCAACCCATCGATCTACAAAGCTGAATCCTCTACTCGGTTCAGCAGTTGAGGATGCGACTGCGGCACGGTAATATTATTTTCATTTATTCTTATTTCCTGTATTTATAAAAGTGGACTCATTGT
The DNA here is from genome assembly GCA_014805385.1 of Levipalatum texanum. NCBI lineage: Eukaryota > Metazoa > Nematoda > Chromadorea > Rhabditida > Diplogasteridae > Levipalatum > Levipalatum texanum. Next base: position 10,613 of record JACMIG010003385.1, on the reverse strand, counting down.
ATTCTTATGGAAATGTGATTTAAGAGAACAGAATACGAAACGAAATCTCCCTGTTCAAATGTTGTTAAAATCTATGAGAGAAAACCAACGGTACGAATTCAACATTCCAAAATCTACACCTGAATTCCGTCACTGTCTGAAAATAAAGCAACAAAAATTATGTGTCTCATGCTGGAATCGAACAAGCGACCTTTTGTTTACTGGACAGACGCGCTGCGTCTGTCCAGTACCGGAATCATGGCAAAAGGATGACAGTAGGGAAATGCAAAAAGTTGCGACCACGGTAGGGATCGAACCTACAATCTTCTGCTCCGTAGGCAGACGCGTTATCCATTGCGCCACGCGGCCATGAGGTCAATCGCCCAGGAAATGATAGACAATTCCAGGCGGTCGCCGTGCACCAGGCGTCCTCGCTGGGACACTTGTCCTTCTCATCGTCATCGGCCTCTTCTGTCTCCTCCGCACCCGAGCTGCGTCGGGGGAGGAGGACACGGGAACCGTGTCAAGGGAAACCTCAACCGAGTCAAGAGGCGTCGGACCCGCACCGGATCTGCGCCTTGAGAATATAAGGAGCAAGCGCAGCCTCATCCAGATCGACGATGAGTGCGACCTGGTGCAGGAAAAAGCAGGTGACAATAAATAGTTCATTGTGCGATTAGTCCAAATGGAATACCATACCCACAAAAAGGATTTTTGTTTAGAATAGTTCAGTTTGCGATTAAATGGAATACGGTAATAACAAATTATAGCTACGAACGGGAGCTCGTCGCACTTTCCGCGAGACCTTTTCTCGCTGGAATCTCGGCAAAGAGGAGCGGTCGTTCTACACTTTGCGGGTATATCTTCTCGGAGGATCTTCATTAGTGCGAAAAAATACATTCAGTCAATATAAATTTTCTTGTCAAAATAAAAAATAAATTGACTGAATTCACAAAAATCAGCAACCATCTTTAAAAAAACAGGAATCAATGGTAAATGCAGTAACTCTTCAGGTCTCATCTACATGTTCGTCGCTCTCGCGATCGTCTGTGACGAGTTCTTCGTTCCTGCGCTCGGAGTTCTGACGGAAAAAGTAAGAGATTCTATTGTGCCGCACCACTGAACTTCTAATTTCCCGTTCCGCAACCGAAAATTCCGCCACCTATATCTCGGCGCTAACTAGGAATCTACGGCTGATTTTTTGCATACTTCGGTTGGAATCTAGGATCAACTAGCATGCCAAATTTCAGGCATAGATACATTTTCTCCTGAAAGTTACGAACGGAACTGTCTGCTAACGAGCACAAGTCTTTTAGAAGTTCTGTGGTGCTGCACTACACTTTATCTATTCTGTTCCGGCTCCTTTAAGTTTTATCTACAGATGTAGATAGAACTCAAAGGAACGGAAAGAGAGAGTGCTTTGAGATTTATCTACTCATTGAGATTGAAAAATTTTCAGCTCTCCATTTCGGACGATGTCGCCGGTGCAACGTTCATGGCTGCGGGTAAACTTTGATTTAAAAATCAATAAATTCGATAAATCTCTTGGGGTTTTATACGCTCTTATCGCGTGAGAAATCAATTAATCGATAATAAAATAAAGGTGGATCGGCCCCAGAATTCTTCACGAGCATGTTCGGCGTCTTCGTGGCCCAAGACAACGTCGGCATTGGAACGATCGTTGGTGAGAAGAGAGAACATGTTGTATCTACAACTGTAGATAGATCTTAAAGGAACTGACCCGATAGCCTTCTTTAAGTTTTTTCTCCAACTGTAGATAGATCGTCCTTCCAGGCTCAGCCACCTTCAACATCCTGTGCGTCTTGGCGTTCTGTACGCTCTTTTCGCGTGAGGTCCTCCATTTGACGTGGTGGCCGCTGTTTAGGTGAGATAAACACAGTAACTCCGCATACTCTCGGCAGAAAAAAAACGTTCCGAAAATACGCTCATCGCCCTAATGAATTTACTCGCAGAAGTGCGGTAGATCAATGCCCTTTTCGCAGTTCAAAGAACGAGTGGGCAGGGTTGCCAAGCAGCTTTTGCAAAGGGCGATGCATCTTTTATGTAACGTTTTTTCGCCGACAATATATCAGTTCTAAACTTCATAGTTCACAGAGGAAGAAACGCTGTATTCTCCTCAAAGTTCTTCCCATTGGTATTACTCAAAATCACGTAGTGGACATTTACCCCGGACCTTTTATGCTCAGTAATTCTCGCATTCATTTATTTCTACCTGGGCAATTCCATCAGCTAGCCACCCTCGCTGATGAAGGGGAATGCATTAATGGATTCGAGCCGGGAGTTAATGCCTCGTTTGGGGGATCCTCTTTTCCCCTCTCTTCCCCTCCCCCCCCCCCTTCTCTTCCTCCCTCTCGCTTCTTCACCTCCCCTCCTCCTCTCTCCCTCTCCTCTCCTATATTCCTCCTTCCTCGACATCCCGGAAGCAAGCACTTTTTCCATGCCACCCAACACGCTACCCGAAACATCCTTCAACGAAGTGAAAAAGCACGTCCGTAACCAATGAGCATGTCAACGATGTTATAAACCACGGGGATAGTCATGCCGGTTAGAGAAACGAAAAGGAGTTTAGTGAGAACGGGCCGTTTTGAAGCGCTAAAAGGAACAGCTGCGCTATCGCAATGAAGAATAAACCTGTTCGGCGCCAGGATTTCATCGATGCATTGAATCGGATACGGCACGCGCCTCATTGGCTCAGTGGCAGAGCGTCTGTCTAGTAAACAGAAGGTCGCTGGTTCGATTCCAGCATGAGGCGCCAACGTTTTGTTCTTTATCGTCCCGGGAAGAGAAAACACTGAGCGCGTTCAGAAGTATTTTTGTAATTTGGGTTCGCTGCACTTACACTTTTTCGAAGATGCGCTGTTCTCGCACGACGAAAGAAGAAGAGCAAAAATTTTGTGCCTCATGCTGGAATCGAACCAGCGACCTTCTGTTTACTAGACAGACGCTCTGCCACTGAGCCAATGAGGCGCGCGGTTAGACTGCGTAGGATACGATTCAGCTCACCGATGAAGTCCGTATGTCAAACAGTTTTTCGTCATTGCGACAGTGCAGCTATTCGTTTTAGCGTTTCAAAATGGCCTGTTTTTTTCTCAACTGCTTTCGCTTCGCTAACTGTCATAACGAGAAATTCGCACCAAGTGACGATGGTAGGAAAAGCCTCTAGACAACTTGGATCCGACAATATCTCAGCGTTTATTACATCGTAGAAAAAATCAGACGCCTAAAATGTGATATTTTTCTTTATTTCAAGGAACCATAAATGTGCAAATACTTTTCCGCGCATCCTGTGAATAGTGCCTCATCTACCCGCTGTGGCGGCTCACCCACATTCGACTCACACAACTCAGAATGTGCACTGCAATAATATTTCTGCGGAAAACTCATGACTTCCGGAAAAAGACGTTAGCACGATTTGGTTCTCGGCAATATTCAATCCTTTCTCCAGGGACATGTCCTTCTACATCTTCGCCCTCTTCCTCCTCGTCCTCTTCTTCTGGGACGAGAAGATCGTCTGGCATGAGGTTAGTCTCTCAGGAATACTTTTAATTAAAAAGAATTAATTAAATATTAAATTAAAGGAGCCTACCCACCCTAAATTTTTATATTTTATTCGGATAGAGCGTGAAAAATGCTGCAAGGAGATATCAAACATTTAATTTAACGATTTTTCTATGAATTGTTATGATTTTTCAAAAGTACCGATTACGGTATGTTTTAGGGTAGATTTGTAGTTTGTAGTTTAGCTACAAACGCCGATAACAGCCGAATGATCTATGAAAGTCGATGTTTCAGTGTTTGCATGGATGGGGAACTTCTTTCCCCACAATATGGTGTGAACATTGACTCGAATCGTAGATCATAAGGCTGTTATCGGCGTTTGTAGCTAAACTACAAACTACAAATCCACCCTAAAACATACCGTAATTCGTACTTTTGAAAAATCATAACAATTCATAGAAAAATCGTTAAATTAAATGTTTGGTATCTCCTTGCAGCATTTTTCACGCTCTTTCCGAATAAAATATAAAATTTTAGGGTGGGTCGGCTCCTTTAATATTTTTATCGATTATATAGATTAATCATTATATAAACAGTATATTTCAGGCCCTAATCATGCTGATTGTCTACCTGCTCTACGGCACTTTCATGAAGTACAATGAACATCTCGAAAATGCCGTGAAAAGTCGGATATTCCGGTTACCGACAATTATGCAGGCACCCGAAACTTCGGTGGGTTTCACATAAATCGTTTCCAATATTTTCTCTCGAAAGGAACGAGAGTCGTGAATTCAGAAGCATTTGGAAGTGTGTCAATAGCCCCCGCTTTGCCATTGTGGAACTCGAAAAATGATTGTATCCGATGCGCGGAGGAAAGATGTTCATTTTTGGCTCGCGACAATAAGCAAAAGTATCACAAATAACAATGAAGTTTTATCTATATATCTTTGTGGGCCCCTTTAAATTCCATCTACATTTGTAGATATAGTCACAATTGCAGTCATCACCTCAGCCTGCGAGCAACGGTCCACGCCGCTCGGATTCCATCCGATCAACTGTCAGTTACCAGAGCTCCGCCCACCGCAAGTCCATTCCCGTGAGTATCATTTACATTTAGCTGCGTAGAATGCTTGACTGAGAATTATGCTCACTTGCAGTACATCCACGGAGGCGCTCCACAAATCCGTAACGGCATCCTGCACATGGCAATGGGCAGCGACGACGAGACTGTCGGTCCGTAAAATCCCACTCGGTATCCGCCAAATAGGCGGATTTCGCGGAATCTGTAATTTTACCGAATCCGCGAAATAGCTGCAATATCTCTACCAAATTCACGGTTTCAGATGACATGCTCATGACACCACCAGGAGGATTGTCGACGAACGGAAACAGCAACAATAACAACAATAACAATGGCCAAATTCGCGTCATTCACGTCAAGCCTGCCAACTCGCTCGCGGTGAGAAGACCGTTTTATTGATTTTTTTATAAAAATTGATAAATCAATAAATATGTACATTATTCCCAGGTGGGTAAGCGCAACGAGCCCGCGATAGCAACCATTTCTGGCAGTCTGATGGAGAATGGAGGAGGAGGAGGAGGGCCGACACCCATTGAGACAGTAAAGGTTTAAATTTGATCTTTGGTCTTTGGTCTTTGAACTTTACAATAGTATCCTATTTTCAGACCAACGGCCTTACTGTCAAGCAAAATTCGCGGAGAGCCGCTGAATCGTATCCACAACATGCGTCGTCCGTTTCCATTGAAGGAGTAAGTTTTTTCAAGAGATCATAGATCGATAATTTAAGATCAATAGTTCAAAGATCATGTTCCAGGGCGCCTCCTCGCAATCCAACGGCGATCACTCCAATGGAGATGGACGAAAGAATGGGGATCGACCGCATAGGGGAACGCTGGAAAAGGTAATTTATCTGACCTACCGCTCTACGGCCTACCGTGATCTGACCCACCCTCCTTGATCTACCGTAATCCTCTCAGGCGCTCTCCGAGTCTTCCCACGACGATTCGCCCCTTGATATGAGCTGGCCGAAAGGTCTTCACAAACAGGTATGTGAAAGAAAATGCATCGCTTCAACCTTTCTCATAAAAGCAGTAGATTAGTGTGGTCGGATTGATTTTTCGCATTTAATTAATTGTTCCGCTTTGGCATGCATTCCGAACTCCCACTAAACAGAGCAATTCGTCACTTCTCAGGCAGTCTATCTCGTCCTCGCTCCCATCACATTTCCGCTCTATCTCACACTGCCGGACACGCGGAATCAAGTGAGCGTTTTTGGCATCGTGCCAAAAAGTATTATTGACAAACTGCCAAAACATTTAATCGAAAATTCTTCAGGACATGCGCAAGTTCTTCTTCGTCACATTCGTCGGCTCTATATTGTGGATTGCACTATTTTCGTATTTGATGGTGTGTTAAAAATCGACAATATCGATTAGTTTTGAAAATCGATAATTATTTAATAACTAAATTCAGGTGTGGTGGGCCAACGTCATCGGCGAAACGCTCGGCATTCCCACGGAGGTTATTGATTTTTTATCGTAATCTTTTAATTTCAAATATTTAAATTCCAGATCATGGGGTTGACTATCCTTGCCGCGGGGACGAGTATACCGGATTTGATAACGAGGTATGAATCTCCGGTATATTATTGCCCCCGCTAACCGTAGTAAATTTGGCGATTGAATCGAGCTTTACCGCGTTTATTATCGGCGATGCAAATTCGTCTTCATCCCGCCCTAGGCGCGAAACTCTCTCCATTGTTTCTAACCTGCCAGACGACGAGTGAAATCTCGTTTTCAATGGAGAGAGAACAGTCGCGTGCGGATCGGAATATTATTGTCAGCGGTATAAACGTTCCGGACTGTACGCTCATCGCTCTACGATCTCTCTCCACTGTTCTCTCGTTGCCTGGCGGTTAGAGAAACGAGAGAACAGTGAAGAGAGATCGTAGATCGTAGGGCGATGAGCGTATTACCCGGAACGTTTATTCCGCCGACAATTCTGCGCTTAACACCTCACGATAACCGTAGTAAATTTGCAGCGTGATCGTGGCGCGGAAGGGTCTCGGTGACATGGCTGTGTCTTCTTCAATAGGCAGCAATCTTTTTGATATTTGTGTCGGGTGAGTCGTCCTTTAAGACCTACGCCGATTAGCGTAGGCCTTGTTCTGGTAAACGCAGTAATAAGATATTGGTCCACACCACGGAACTTGTAAATCGTTCCGCGCGCACACTGTCGTTAGCGGTTCCTACCTTCGAAAAAATATAATTGTTCAGTGATCGATAGAGCACGCCTTCATATATGTAGCACGCACCACCGGAATGGTGGTGTTCCAATTGTTTTAGTTTCCCAGGTAGGAACCGCTAACGGCCGTGTGCGCGCGGAACGATTTACAAGTTCCGTGGTGCGAACCAATAGTTTCGGAGAGCCTCTACCTACGCTGTTTAGCGCCCACCCGTGGTAAACGCAGTAATAAGACACATTTCAGCCTCCCCATCCCGTGGTTGTTGTTCTTCGGCATCCAATTCGCCAAGGAACCCTTCACCGCGCCTCCGCACGTGTCGGTGTCCAGCAATGGGCTGATTTGTTCGGTACCGTAACCCTGCCCTGGGTCCCGCCACGAAAGTCCACTACCGTAACCCCCTGTGATGTTTCCAGGTCGGCCTCCTCTTTATGATGCTGGTCGTGCTCGTCGTTAGCGTTGCGCTGTCATCGTGGCAGGTATAATATTTCAATGCGGTTTGAATTTACCGCCCTACCGTAATCCTCTAATTGGCGGTCTTGCAGATGGACAAGTTCTTCGGACTGGTCATGATCGTATCTTACATGTTCTTCTGCATTCTTTCGATTCTGCTCGAGACGGGACATGTTACTTGTCCCCTCAAATTGGCCGGAGATATTTGTTGAAGAAAAGGTTCAATTTATGCTACTTATATTTCGGTGTATTCCAGAATCAGGGGAAACCACTACGAGTTCGAAGTTATATTATTATGAAAAAACATTTTGCCGTTTTGTACACTTTTCCTCGCTATTAGACGGGTTCTGTGAGGATTCATTAATGCCGATAATATTCGAAACATCTTGGACCCTGTGAAATGTATTCCGATATTTACACGAAATATTCCGCTAGAATTGTACAGTTCTGGAAAAATGAGCATGTGATAAAGTCGTTAATAATATTGTAGAGCCTGTTAATCGTGAGAAATAAACACTTTACTTCACGAAATGAATTCAAGGAATTCCCTTTCTATTCAGAATTATCAAAGGTGAAACGTGGATTTGATTCGAAGACTCGTGTCCGGCTCATACCTTTTAAATTTATCCAAGATGTCTTCTCCTCCGACCACTTCTCCAATCGTTTCGTAGGTCTTTTCGTCGTAGTGGATTTCACCATATTGCATTATGCAGAAAGTGCTTTCTGAAAACAATGTATAAAATATGTTCATTCTATACATAAAACGGGGCTCGAAGAAGTAGATCAAAAACGCGCGCTTCTTTTTTCATTCTATACATAAAACGTTTTTTTCATTCTATACATAAAACGGGGCTCGAAGAAGTAGATCAAAAACGCGCTCTTCTGCGCTAACCGGAGATAATATTCCCGGAACGATTAATTGAAAATTTTATGGGCCTCGATAATAGTCGGATGCATTTGATGAGCTGGAATGCATAAAGAGAAATAAATTGATGGAAAAACGGGAGGAATTAGTCAAGTTTCACAAATCCCGGCATTACTTTGTTTAGCGTGCACCTGTTTCGTGTGGAAAATGAACCTTTTCCATAAACAAAACTTGAAATCTATCAGTTTGGACCTCGCGGATCACAATTATAATCGAAATCTCGACGAAATAATATCGCAATCAAGGCGAACTCATGCTTTGCTAAAAAGAGTAATTTCGGAATTTCAGACCTTGACAAGTGCCTTTAAAAATGCATGCAACGAGCGAATATGTAATATTTTACCTGACTTTTCCGCGACAAGGTACCATTTCCCATTAACTAATTTCACATCCGATGGGGTTGTGGAAGGAAAGTCGTCGTAGTCTATCCTGGCGAAAAGCACTGTGCCGTTTATAAACGTTATCGAAATAGGCAACATCTGCAAGCATAAATCAGCATCTTTATTTATTATCCAATTTAAATAGGTGGGTCCGCCTCAATTTGGGGGGTGGGGGTTGGCCAAGGTCTCCAGGCTCTATGACCATGTGCATGTATCATTGCGCACGCACCGACTAACAAGCACGCATTTTATATAAGAGTAGATCATTATTGTCCGGTATTAAATTGATGCGTAGGCGACGCGCGAACTACCTCTGCGGTAAGCAGCGAGGTGAATGTAATCCAGCGCAGTAGATCATTCCTACGCTGTTTACCGCAGAGGTAGTTCACGCGTCGCCCCCGCACCACTTTAATACCGGACAATATAATAATAATAATTATTATTATTCAATTAAAATCATTCAGCTACCTTGAGTAATTGCGTCGTGAGCTCGTGTATTTCATCGATGAAGAGGCGAACGCGAACGGTTCCGTTACATACTTTTATTTTCCTCCTTTGAACAATTTGCGTGGCCACCATATCGATTGCAATTATTACCTGCAAGTAAGTTAAGTCCTGGTCTTTTCGGTAAACTTTAGATACTTTTGCGGGTCAGCAAACAAGCAAAAATAAAAAAAATAAAATAAAAAAAAAATCGGCTCCTTACATCCGGGCTTGGCAGTTTTCCCACGGATCGCAGCATCGAAAGTCTGATGACTTCTCTATTTAAGATCTTGTAAAAGATTTTCAGATGAAATTTCGTTGCTTCCTTGACAGGAATGGAAATAATTATTCGCTTCTGGAAATAGTATTAAGTTATTTCCAGCTTTGGAAGGAATCTTAGGAGACCAAATTCCAGGCCACGCTTATAAATCCCGAGGAATATTAGCAACAAGGATCTATTTTACTTTACATTCCATAGTCGTGACCATACTATTCAATTTAGGATCAGTCGATTGTCATGCTCAAGAAGACTCACGGCGAGCTCGATGCAGTTGTGTTCGGCTGCGGCAATTAGATACTCTTTCTTAGTTTCTTGGTCCTCTGGAATGGTAAGATCAGCAATCAGATTCTTCAGGAATGGTGAAAGGTTGCGATCAGCAACAATCATAGCCGTCGCGAGGCTTTCTGGAAGAATGGGATATTACGATAGACAATAAACTCGAGCAATATGTAACACGGGTTCTCCGGGAAAATCGAGCAACTAGAGAGGGCTCTGGCCAAACTTAAAAAAAGTCATGCCCCCAGGACCAGTGGTATATTTTTTAACATGGGTGGCACAAGAACAAATTTTTGAGCTATTCAGCAGGAAGGCACCTGCTCGCATTGGGTATTCGCATTGATTTTAGTGATTTCGTCAGTTTTAAAAAACGACGCTTATTCTCGATTTTATTTAAATTAGTTGTGTCTTCTCAGAACTCTTTGAACACGAACTTCTTATAGTACGAAAGCTGCTCTACAAAACCCGTACCTGAAGTCCATGTAAAGTCGAAGGAATGCGGAGTTACGATCAAAAATCCAATTTTCGCATGTTCCGAAATGATGGTTTTTTGAGCATAGCTTTTGAAGGGAATCGATTAGGCCACGTTTGAACTTTTTCTGATTCTCCATTAAAAATGCTACAAAACGTGCACTCTTGGAAAAAATGTGAGGTGGGGGAAGCCTGTCAAAAAACCTGACGAACACTGAAAATCACCGGTTTTTGTCCGAGTTGATCATGTTGATGAATTTTTATCCCCCAGTATGGTTTTCTGGTACCGGAAATTTCATGTGGGAAATTCTTGCCTTGAAACGGTCTTTCAATTCCATAGTTGAAATCCCGGATTTCAGCCACTGTTTTCCTCGACGATTTGGACCATGATAGAGGCTCGGACATATCATGGTTCGAAATCGAAAAAATGAACTTTGGTGAAATCGACTAAAAAGTGCTCAAATGGCCATAAAAAGATGTTTAAAGACGTTTTTGATCAATTTCGAGCAAAAAATGTTCGTCGATTTTGGACCATGCTTGCCGTATGGTGGTCCAAGTTGGACGAGCATTTTTTGGGCGATGTT
>JACMIG010003383.1:0-12396 GCA_014805385.1 Levipalatum texanum | reverse complement strand
GGAGCTCAATAAAGTCTCTTTGTGATCAATGGGTCCACCCCATCACAGCGCCCCATGACTCGATTCCATTCGAACAAAAATGAAAATATCGATTTTCCAATGTTCTTCGAACTACCGTACCCCGGCAATTGACCCGTGGCAAAAAATATTGCACTTTCCCTGGTTCCCTCCCTTAGAGGAGTCTAGCGCCCCATGTCGCACCTGGAACTCCGCTCGCCGGTCCAAAATCTTCCCTTGTCAGTAATTATTATATGTTGGCATCGCCACAAATTGAACTGTAGACCATCTGCAGTCATGCCGCAGTTGTGTTCACGAATGGAGAGCCCCTGCTCAACATCGCAGCGCCAACTCTGCACAAAGTTGTTGATATTGCGGGGCTCGGAGCGATTGAGCCGAAGGCTCTGGACAAGGTCCTCGTCTAACTAAAAAGAACATATTGAACGATAATTGCAAGAAATGGCTGGAAATCTTGGAGCTTCGTTTTCGCACAGTACTGATTTCGTTCGGATCCGTCGCGAAGAGCTCGAAGCTCAAGCCGGAAGCCAAGCGAGCAATTCTCGAGGTATTGCCACTTTTCCGATTATGCCATGTTTCGTACTAAAAATTTGGGCGCAAAAAGAAATGCAAAAAGTGCAGGTAAAGAACGACGAGTGTACTGGAACCGCGCTAAGGTGTTCTTTGCAGACAGTTGCGCATTTCCCCGAAATCACTTTCGTCTGGAAGTACGAGACGACGGACGACGACTTTGCAAAGATGGAAGCCTCCAAGCTGCCTAATCTCATCCTTTCCACGTGGACTCCGCAGAATGATCTACTCAGTGAGTGCTTGCCGATAACTTCGCAGAAAATTGTCGCATTTTGTACTATCCGATCGAATAATTTGCTGTTATCGATTTGAAAAACAAACAGTAATTTTTAAAAATACAGGACACTAAAAACAGATGTTACAAGATAACTTTTTTTCTGAAAGTACGGAACGTTCTTTTCAGAACATACTCGCTTGGCCGCTTTCGTAACGCATGGAGGCATGGGATCCGTGCAGGAAACGGCACGGCGTGGAGTTCCAGGTTTTCGGCTAATTAATCGATTGCGCCAATCAATCGAACTTCCAGCTATCATCCTCCCGCTTTTCGGAGATCAGCCTCGAAACGCGCTAATGTTGAAAGAACGAGCACTGGGAAAGGTTAGGCTTGAATAATGTTCTAAAATCAAATTCATCAGGTTCTCGAAAAGCAAAACATTCGCGATTCGACCAAAATCATCGCAGCCCTCGATGAAATCCTGAGTGATGAGAGCTACAGACTGAGGGCACGGGAAATGGCTCGGAAGCTTTCGTCCAAGCCATTTAGTGCAAAAGAACTTCTCGTGAAACACGTCGAGTTCGCCGCGGAGTTTGGACCTTCGTCGGCTCTCAGGTTTCGTTTAAATAAGCTTTTCTGCACACTCATGAAGTTCTCGGTATTACCGAGACATGTATGTATGTTCGCGGAATAAACCATACTGAATGTGCAGTCATCGCCCTACAATCTCTCTCCAGTTCTCTCGTTTCTCTTAGTAGTCTGGCGGTTAGAGAAACGAGAGAACTGTGGAGAGAGATCATAGGGCGATGAGCGCACATTACATATGGTTTATTCCGCCGAAAATCATTTTCAGACCGACCTCTATCGACATGTCCTTCGTGGAATTGTACAATCTGGATCTTCTGCTCATTACCTCCATCGTCATCGCGGGTGCATTATTTCTCGTGCTCCGACTGGTCCAGCTCGTGTTTCGCCGAGTGATTTTGAAGAGCAAGTTGGAATGAATGCTCTTGAAGTTGTCGAAGAAAAATTGTGGCCTCAACTACACTGGCTATGATAAAAGTTGCACGGGTGTCCTCTTCGATCTCGGTGATCTTTATCTGACCATTGTTGGCAGAATTAACCATTCGGAATGGCCTTTCGACCTCTCTCCTTAGTTCTGTCGTTCCTTTAACCGCCAGACAAGTTAGAGAAACAAGAGAATAGTGGAGAGAGATCGTAGGGCGATGAGTTTTACCTTCCGCATCCATTTCGCTGCATGAACTATCTCGTTCATGCTATCACGGCGAACATCACACTCTATCCAATCTGGCCTAAATCCCTTTTAGGCCGGCCCTGTTGACCGATGGTAATATGGGTATTATCAAACTTTCTTATTGTCCGGTATTATTGTGATACGGAGGCGACGCTCGAATTACTCAGCGGTAAGCAGCGTAAAAATATAGTCAAGCCCAGTAGATCATTCATCAGGCTTCTGATCGCGGAGTAGTTCGCGCTTCGCCTCCGCATCTCTGCAACATCGGAGAATAACATCAATTCATTTTCGATTCCAGCAATCCTTTTCATCATCAGAATTGTTTTTGTGTTCCATCCTTAGACGAGAACGCGGCTACAGCAGCAATTTCGTAGTTCAGCACAAAGTACAATCGCAAAGGCACAACACAGTCATTCTCGTTTAGTTGTTGCTGGTTTACGACAGCTCTTTTTCTCCTGTGAATGATCTATAACCGTCTTACACGAGTTATATGTAGTTAACATGGTCATAGGCATATGGCAAATTATTTATCGTAGCTTCGTCGTGATCGGAGGAACAACGTTGGAACAAGACGAACTTTTACGAAATGATGGTGAAACTGTGTTGTTTTGTGCTTTTTCAACCCCAAACTATCAGGGTATTTTCTTTATCATTTGCATCTTGCTCCTACTCCACTTTCATGCAAAACACCATTTCTGTGCGCAATCTAATTCAGCCAACGATAAATAAACGCCACTCCCCGCAATCACTTTTTTGCGGGACTCGGTCTGATTGAATTCGTGATGCGACTCCTTCTTCTCGCGATCTTCGCCATCGCCGTCGATGGTTACAAGATCCTGGTGTACTCGCCCAAGTTCGCCCACTCGCACAGCAACTTCATGGGAGGGATCGCGGACACGCTCGTGGGTGCTGGACACAATGTGGTTAGTGCGGTCCCTGCTTGAATTGTTGTAGGGGGCCTGGACAAGGCTAAGGATAGCTGATGCCATGCGTTGAGTATGGACAATTACTTTCCAAATATAAGTTTTAAGTTTAAAAAGCGAACTATGTTACCGATTGTACTACAGACCACGCTGATACCGTGCGGCGTCGCAGCCATCGCAGATGGAACGACCGAGTCGACTGTAATTCACGTCGCCCCCGAAAAGGAGACGACGGCCATGTTCGATCGCGTGCTCAATGGAGAATTTGATCCTTTCGAGGGATCCAATTTTGATACCATCCCAAACATTATGGTGAGTCCTTGACGCCGTGCAGGGAACAAAGGCATCATAGAGAACATTACGTTCGCAAAATTAGTTGAGTATACTGCTTTGATAACAGTCAGCATGCTGACAACTATATTCCAACAATACCATTTCCAGCAAGGTCGCGTCTTTAGACAAATGTTCGCGAGGATGTGTCATGACACTATTAACAAGCCGGGTATGCACTATTTTCTGCATTACCGAATACGAACGTCAGGTCTAATGGACCGATTACGTGCGGATGTGTACGATGTTTTCATCGCGGAGCCATTCGATGTTTGTGGATTGGGTGCGTTGCCATGTACTATTGACGAAAATAGGCGATTAAACAGAGCCGATTTCCGGTAGCGGCGAATCATGGGTACAATGTATGTGATTGGGCGTTCGATCAACAACCTTCCGATATTTCTGAGCATTCATGGTCATCTAATTACACAACCAGCTTGTTATTGTGCCGCACCTCAAAACTTCTAAAAGATTCACAAAACTTTTAAAAGAGTGCTCGCTGGCGGCCAGTTTTTATTTTATCTTTGAGGAGAAATGGAATCCGTGGCTGAAATTTGCATGCCAGATGGTTATGGATTCCAACCGAATAATATAAAAAATCAAAACAAAAGGATGCATAGATTCCATATTAATTTTGAGATATGTGAAAAGGAAGTTTCGCCCGGAACGGGAAAATAGAAGTTCTGTGGTGCGGCACAATACTGGGATCGGATGATCTTACAGGAATGGTTCCCTACATCGCCCCGAAGTCCACCATCCTCGTATCGTCATCCGTTCTATTTACTGCAATGTACGATGACCTCGGCATACCAAAGTCCCTCAGCTTCAACCCATGTATTCAGTTCATAACAAGAATATTGCCAAAACAATTCAGCACTCATCATGTCTTCCTTCGATCCACACTCGATGCTTGATCGCTTTTGGAACATTGTTTCCGAGGTGAGTGACTGGGAGAATCTTAACAATTTGGTCACCAAGCTACTGCATAATGGTTCGGATACCATAGTATTAAAATAGGCCACAACAGCCAAATACATCCATTCAGATCATCAGCAGCGCTACACTCCCTCGAAGCGCTGTAGAAGCCGTCCTTCGCGAGCGCTTCGGTCCCAGCCACCCGAGCACCTCAGTACACCTTTTAGCATCTTTTAGCATCAGAGCATATTGAACTACAGACCATCTCCAGCCATGCCGCAGTAGTTTTCACGAACGGAGAGCCCCTGTTCAAAATCGCAGTTCCAACGCTGCACAAAGTTGTCGACATTGCGGGACTTGGAGCAAAGGAACCGAAAGCATTGGAAAAGGTACTTGACTCTTCTAAATGAAATTAAACAATATAAATGTTTTACAAGAAATGGTTGGATATCATGGAGCTTCGTCCTCGTACTGTGCTGATTTCCTTCGGATCCGCAGCGAAGAGTTCGAAGCTCAAGCCGGAAGCCAAGCGGGCAATCCTTCAGGTATAGATGCTAGAATCTTCTGCCCCTTCCGGTACCAACAGTACTGATTGAGAGAGATCTCGCTATTCAAACTCTTTGCAGACCGTGGCCCATTTCCACGACATCACCTTCATCTGGAAGTACGAGCATACTGACGACGACTTCGCAATGCATGTAGCTTCCACGCACATCAATCTCGTCCTCTCCACGTGGACTCCGCAGAATGATCTACTAAGTGGGTGCAATTTTTCACATTTCGCGTAACGCAAAAAGTACAAGCTTGACATTCTTTTGTGTTCAATGCGGAACATTCAGTAAAAATTTCAGATCATATTCGCCTTTCTGCCTTCATAACCCACGGAGGAATGGGATCCGTTCAGGAAACGGCAAGACGGGGAGTTCCAGGTTTTTCGACGAATAAAGCAATCGATCGAGTTTTCAGCTATCCTCCTGCCTCTGTTCGGTGATCAGCCACGAAATGCGCTCATGTTGAAGGAACGAGGACTGGGAAAAGTCAGGCATGAATTGTGTTCTGAAAACTGAATCATCAGGTTCTCGATAAGCGAGACATTCGCGATTCGTCGAAAATCATTGCGGCCCTTGGTGAAATCCTGAGTGATGACAGCTACAGATTGAGAGCACGGGAAATGGCCCGGAAGTTGGCGGCCAAGCCATTTAGTGCACAGGAACTTCTCGTGAAACACGTCGAGTTCGCAGCGGAGTTTGGACCTTCGGCGGCTCTGAGGTTACAACATTTGAAATAGTTCTTTGCTCACTCTTGAAATGCTAGGTAGTAACGAGACAAATACTTTTCAGACCGGCCTCAATCGACATTTCCTTAGTGGAGTTGTACAACCTGGATCTGCTGCTCATTGCTTCCATCGTTTTCTCGTCAGCAGTATTTCTCGTTCTCCAGCTGGTCCTGCTCGCCGTTCGTCGAATGGTGCTGAAGAACAAGTTGGAATGAATGCTCTTGGTTTTCGGATAAAAATATTTCGTTTGGTATGATCACACTGGTTGTCACGAAAGCTCCAAAGGCGTCTTCAGCTTCGCGTCTCGGTGGACAGTATCGCAGACATATAAGAGACCGCCGAAAAAAAACCTAATCGCGAAATCACGGCTGCCGAACCGAATCTGCCGGGTCGGCTATCTCGAGAGGGTGAACAAAAAATGTGCTGATTTTGAATTGTGCATGCTAAGGAGCGCTAAAGCTACGCACATGATCACAGGAATCTAGAATTTTCGTGCACAATCGCGAAATAGCACCTAGAAAACGGTTTTTTTCCGTGTCCGTTTTCAGCCGCGATTTCGATGTCCGTTTTCAGCCGCGATTTCGCGAATAGGTTTTTTTTCGGCGGTCTCTTATATATATTTCCGATTTAATCGGACTGCGAACCGTTGGACCGGTTCTGTACTGGAAGCGTTTGGATCGCCGATATCATTTTCGAGTTAGATAAGTGGAAGTTCCGCGGAAATATCCCTATGAGTCACCGAAAGGGGATTCTAGCCAAAGACGTGTCCTTCGTCTCGAGTCTTGGCTCAGAAAGGTCAGATTTAATCCTCGTAGACAGCGTATTTTCGTGACATTACTATGACTCAATGAGGCAAGAAATCAAATGCTGCGAGATGAGGAAGCATTCCTCGTCATACTCCAGGCTCGGAAGTGTTAAATACCCTGGATAAGCCCGCAAACTTATATCCAAATGTAATTTCGAGATGAATATCCGACTCTCCCAAACTGGGTCATCTCTGTTCCAGAGTGCATTCCGGTGCTTCTGATAGTGACTCACTCATGTTCCGTTGACATCTCGATCAAATTTTGTAGCCTGCACTTCCGCTTGAGGATATTCTTTCTCTGTCGCACCCAGAGTCATGACCATCGGGATCATTCATCGCATTCTTCCGGGACATTTTCTTACATCTCATTCTAATTGTGTGGAGGATGCAATTGCCTTATCCTCGTTGCAAGATAATGCAATTAAAAACTTTTGTCTCTAGACGCTATTTTGGAATAAGATGGCCCATGAATGCAACTTACAGGGGCTTACCGTCACGACAATGATGGTAGCCCAGATTCAAGTTCCGTGGAAACGCCTTGCATCTCCGGAATACAACTGCAGGTATGTGCGTGATGTAGTGGTAGAGCACTACGCTATCAACCATGCTGTCGCCGGGTCAGCACTGGCTGTGGACCGGGGTAGTTTTGCGCCTTACAGCTTCTACATGCCACCGGGTGATCAGTGGACGGTGCAATTCGGACACGTCGATACTCTCTGGGGAACATATCTTCTTGTGGTCGGAGTCATCTGCATGATCGCCTACATCCCCTCCCTTGCCGCCTTCTACAGCAATGCGCGCAGCTCCTGCTACAAGGTAGGGCCGCTAAATAAAAGCTATCAAAAACTGCAACGGATTGTATGATTTTAAGGGTACATAACTTTGCTAACGTTTACCAGCTAGTTTGTTAAGCATGTCTCGGGTCAACACCACTATAAAGTATCATGCATTCTGTACTACATTTTGATGAAACGAAAAAGAATAAGAAAGGAAATTTGCTATGCAGATAATGCTTTGGCTGGCCTTCGTGGACATGCTGGCACTCGTGGACACGATCCTCCTCGGCAGCTATCTCGTTCGCGGTGCTGTCTACTGCACCGACCCCGTCCTCAGCATGATCACTGGATCGCTGTGTCTCGGTGGGTCAAAAGCATTGTTTCGATAGGCCCGAATATCTTCAGTAGGTTACGTACTTCGTCTCGGCAGGGTAGAAGCCCTTTCCATTTGTAGCGTACGGTACCAATTAATTTTTTTAACAATTGTTAAAAATTCTCTTGCAGGACCATGGTCAGGCTCCTGTATCGGGTGTACGCTTCTCGTCTCCGAACGACTGTTGGAGATTCGCGGACTCAGCCGAATGCTCAAGGTTCCTGCGTTTTGGAGGACTCTCTCTCTCATCTAACATAACACAACACCTTTCAGGACTCCCGAATCTGGTTCCTTCTCTCGCTAACAACATGCTATGCCCTCTTCTTCGGACTCCTCACTCCACCCTTCCTGCCTACTTCCGTTTTCCCCGCTGTGTCGCTATCACCGATGATTCCCGGACTGGAGGACATTCATGTATGAGGACTATAGTCTTGGCAAAGTGCCAAAGATGGCAATACAGTATACGAGCGTCTCCCACTTCGTCAACAACATCTTCGGCGCGCTCCTCAATCTCACGCTCAATGTCGTCCTGTGCATCTTCGTGGCGAGGAAGAGGGTATATTAACTGTGAAAGAGTGATTCTAATTCGAAGCTTTCAGGCCTTCATGCCGGATAAGAGTGTTCGCACTGCGGGAGTGGATAAGAGGGTTAGAGCAAAATGTTCTTCATAAAAGCATATGCGAATTATTTTAGATGTACGGCCAGATCTTGATCATCATCTCTGCGAACGTTACCGCAGCTTTTATGTAAGCACCTACAAATATGCAATGTTTAAGGATGCATTACAGTTATGGAAGCCAAGACTTCGTCACGCCTCCGCCGGCTTTAGTTGTTGCTGGAACAATTGCATGGCAGCTCAGTCACGGTATGTCCTAGTTCACTGGCGAAGATCTCCGTTGATGCACGAATGGGCATGGGTTCAAATCCCCGGGCATCCGATGCTTTTGCACTTTCAGGCGCCCCATCACTCGTGTACCTCTTCATGAACAAGACGGTTCAGAACCATTGGAAGAGGTCGTCTACTTTCTCGACGACCATTTCTTCTCTGCACACTCGATCCAGCGGAAGGACACTCTGAATCATGGTCGAAATAGCTGTTTACTCTCCATGCCTATTGACTAAACATGAAGACAGTTTGATTTTCGCAGCAATGACTATTAATAACCAGCTGATCAGTGTTATTTACGTTCATGTTATACTCATCACGCGGTTTACATACTCAGTCGTACACAATCCGCAATCGAGGGATCAGAGATCGGGCTTCCAATTTCAATCATTCTGCCTGTTTCTGTCACTCCAGGCCATGCAGTGGAAAATAAAGGAATTTATTCCAAGAAGGGAGCAATACTATTTCGCGAGGAATCTTCCGCCATCTGTGGGATTGTATCGATATTGCAATGCACGAAATCGATTCGGATTCACTGGGTATCCTTCGGAGCATTCGATTTGTCATCGGTGGAGTTTCGCTGCTCTCCAACCCATTCGTGTGCATTCTCATGTGGAGAAATTCCGGACATACGAGCCACGTCCACAAATGGATGCTGATATACTTCCAGGTACCGTTTTCATTTTCAAAAAATTTAATTGAGATTTCGCAATTGTTACAATCGCAAGGCCTGTTGTGCAATGTTTCGAATGGAACAATTTAAGCGTTTTTAATGGAAAAAGTCGAAAATTAGTAATCGACAACCACATGTGCAACGTTTAGAATGGAACAATTCAGGCGTTTGTGATGGAAAGAGGTTGAAAATTAGTAAACTCGATTAGTCTTTTTAGTTTTTTTAGGTTACTTGTGCCCTAATGGACATATTCACGACGTTCCTCGCAACTCCGATCCTCTTTCTTCCACTTCCGTGTGGGATGGCAGACGGGCTTCTTGGGAGCCACGGTCATCGTTGGGGAGAAGCGATTGCAGTATGCATTGAATTGCTTTTCATGTCCAATTTCCAGCACCGTTTGATTTCTTAGTTCTATAGATCGGGAAGGAAGATTTCATCGATTATCCTTACTGACGTACGCAACAGGTCATGCTTGTTCTGCGGCATTTGAGACGCAGAAGGTCATATTCGGCGGCTCTATCCCCCTCACAATAATTTCGCATACACTGAAATCAAAGAGAACTAGGGTGTACATAGGCCAAACTTCGATTTCGAAAAGTATTCGCCGTTATTTCAGACCATATTCGTTTTCTTCGTCGAACTATTTGTCATGGGATATTTCTGGCTGTTTCTCTATCGGCATCAAGTGGAAAGTATTTCCAGCTTCATAAACTCTAACAACCCAGGCTTCAATGGTGCCAGGATCGAAGTGGAAACTGCCATCCTTAAATTTACGTAGAATACTTCTGGCCTTTTTCGGCACACTGTTGCCGTGCCCCATCATAATCGCGGTATGGTAAAAACTCATTTTCAATAACTTTTTTTCCTTCAAGACGGGAGGTATTCCGGAAGAAGAATATTCCGAGATTATTCGAATTCATTTTCCATCGTGGCCTCAAGATAAGCTGGACTATTTGTGCTGCATTAGCAAACTGGTATTGTAATCCTCATTCAAAAAAGAGGAATCAAAATTCAGCATTTCATTGCATTCGCCATTTACACTTTGGCCTTTTTCATACATCACGTATCACTCGTAAATGTGGTTTGATTTAATTTAGAGATTCAGAAAAGAGTATTATTTGTCAGGCGTGCATTCACATTTTCCGAAGTCTAACTGCAAACCAGGCGATTCTCGGGAAAAAGGCACAGATACAGTTTAAGCTGACGAGACAGCTCATTGTTCAGGTAATACAGAAATTTTAGGGGTGTCTGAAAATTTTAAATACTTTTTTTGCATTTCATGTTTTTCTGTATTGTGTGCACTAAAAATACGAACAGGAAATCAGAATTTATCTGAAATTTGCAGGCGATAATTCCATCCATATTTCTATTGACTCCAGGGCTTCTGGTCACGACGCAGGCTGTCCTACAGTATGAGAACATTCGTGAGTCGGCGTGGAAAGTCCAATAAGTGAGAACAAGTTTCGTGAGAAAAAGAAACGCGCCACAGCGTATTGGACCCAAGTGACTTCGTATCCGGGCCAAAATTATAAATTTTGTTATTCTAATCGCAGCCTATATCAGAATTCACCATGGTCGCATTCGAGCTGCTGACGCTGCATTCTCTCGCCCACTTCATTGTCCTGGTCGCTACGACGAAATCGTATCGAGCTGCCTTGAAACGAATGATGCCGTGTTGCGGAAGTGCTGTTTAGAAGATAAGCACCGTGGAGCCCTCCTTCACTCATTTGCACTCACAGCGATGATACTTCACAGCAATAAAAGATGTTTCTTTTCTAGAAGAATGATGAATAATCAAACTATTATTTTCAAAAGAGACAGCTGGAACCATTTGTCATGAATTTGGAATGCTGTGTATTTCTGCCGCTGCCACGAAGTCCGATTGAACTTTGCTCCTTGATGACTTGCCGAGGCCCGACGGCCCGAATAACCTCACTACGCACCTCCCATAAAGAGCCCGTAAATTTCATTGCGGACCCCGTCAAAGCATCATAATAAACGCGATCTACTTTTCGTGGAATTTGAGCTCTTACAAAGTTTAGAGACTCTCGGTCGAAGTCGGCTATTCCTTCAAGCTAAGTTTACATCGATTTTTCTCATCATTCATCAAAGGAGCCTTCACTGGAGTGCGCGGAGACCGATTTCTCAGGAAGCTGTTACTTAGGCTTGTGAATGCCGCGGGTGGACAACAGTCTATTTCACACTGATTGAGCCAGCTGGAGGCATTGCCTCTTATGGTTAGGGGAGAACGAGTTCTGGCACTCGTCCACATTCGCATGAACTTGGCCCCCAATGCGTTCATAACACTCTGCTACCCTGTGTGTTGGCTTCACCATCTCGGGCTCGCATTTGTCCGAACCACTTACATTCTCTGAATTAACGCAATTCTTGCCTCCAGACGCAACGTGAACGAATTAACTTCATTTCCTCTCATGTTCAATGCCATTCTGTCTCGAAGTAAGTTGAAGAACGACCTGTGATACGGTTTATTCTCCCCGTTTATGGAGTTTCCCAAAGATGTAAAGGCGTAGTTATCTACGCACTCTGCCTAGTTCATATCCATTTTGACCCGAAGTAAATGCAAATTTGTTCGCGCAAGTTCATTACTAGCGGCAAATCAGTGATATTTTCGCTAGCCTTTTTCATGGATAATACAACGCTAAGATTTCTGTATTGCTCAAATTTACTCTTTCCTTAATTAGCTGCGAACGCGTCCATCATATAGTTCGGGCGGAGACAAGCAGACCTTCCAGAGATGCGCCATCCCACTCCCATTCCTGCTCATGATCTGATATCGATAATATCTTTTCCCGTCGTTGATTGTACTGGAATCATCGCCAATACGCTGCTTCTGGCCGCCATTTTATGCCGATCTCCATCTAGCCTCAAGTGAGCCCACTGATACCTTATTACACAAAAACTATGCTAAACCAAGAGTCAAATATTCATTAAGGAATTGCTAATTTTACTAAAAAAAAAGCTAATTTCGCAGATCGTACTCGGTCATCCTCGTCAATGCGGTCCTCATCGACCTCGTTGCCTCGATCTGCAGCGTTCTCACTATTATTAGGTACAATATTCCAATCTTTCAAATAATGCATATTTTCAGGCTAATTCCTGGCGGAGTTGCGCTCGCCTACACGTACCTTGGGCCGTGTACGCTGATCTCTGGTGAGAATATCACGTGGTCTGGGTAATTAAATACCAAATGAGCCACCCTGAGGACCAGGCTTGATAGCAGTGTGTGGGGGTCCCGGTATGTATGGCATATTTTGGACCCATATATGTAATGAAAATCGCACCATAGTTTTCGGGGCCTCACTGGGTGGTACGAAAGATACATGGATCGAAAGGTCGAAAAGTGCCGATTTGAGTAGGTGAACTT
>JACMIG010003382.1:0-12396 GCA_014805385.1 Levipalatum texanum | reverse complement strand
AAGTCTAAAATGACGATAGATTGTGCAGAAACTCTGCGTCTCTCGTATTGCACAATCTCTCGTCATTTTTGATTTTTATGCACCCCTTACATTTAGGCGTACTGCCTGAAGCACAAGGTCGAATTCGACAAGGTGAAGTACGAAGCTGGCCTGAAACGCGATAAGGTAGATATTGCCTATTTGAAAAAGTGTGAATATCCCGTGGTCTTTCAGGAAGAAATTATTGCAAATCTTGGGAAGGTAAAGAGCGTGGACGAGTGCGCAAAATTCACCGATGCCGTGCTTACGGTTTGCTTGGATTTATTCGCTGAAAAATACCATGAAATTACAGGGACACTGCAAGAATTTTGTCCGCGAGTAACCGGCATTCCTATGCAACTCCAAACTGTTGCTTTCCTTGCGAGTTGAGAGATAAAGACTTATTCCCATGCACTCAATCCGTAAAAGCTATCCATTCCCAGCAATTAGCCCTGAGAATCAGTTGATTTACACATTCTAATCGGTGTTCCTTCCCCCAGCTTTTCTCCACACTATCGTCCCCAGCGCTCCCTTCGCTCCATCCGGCTCTAGCTCCATATGTCACCCAGTCACGAAAATGAATGTCTGGGGTCTCACGGATGCCTTCGAATTGGAGTCCTTCGTCAGTGTATTGATGAAAATAGTGAGGGCAACCTTGTGGCAGTGCCCTCCTCCTCCCAACCTCTCGGCCTAACCATGTGGCACCGTGAGGAGCGCTCATAAATTGTTCGTTTAGTATGCAAGAGCCGCTAATTGAACTCTTACCAACGCGGCAATTGATCATTGGCTGAAGGCTCATTAATTCTTTACCAAATGTTTTGCGTTAGAAAGAGTAGGAGGAAGATTGTCGCCATTGTGGATCAATGCACTTTGGCCTGTGTCTGGTTGCACTTTGGTCTGAATCGGTCTGAATTTCCATAATAACAGTAATCAGAGAAGTTCCTCCTACTCCTCTTTTAATAATGTTATGTTTAGATTTAATACATGAGCTACTATCGCTACTCGATTACTTGCAGCTCGCATGAGTTTGTTTTTTTAAAAATTTTACATTATTACTTTATTATACTACATCAGCATTGCAGTGAAGGCGAGAATGAGAGCAATCCGGCAATGCTGGATGGTTGGCCATGGTAGTGAGCGCAGTTAGACCGACGCCATCCGAAAATGTATGAGCACCCACCACTTGGGTTACTAAACGAAAAGAAGGACCAAAATTCTGTGCTATTAAAATTCACAGAGCTGAATTTGACTTCAACCCCTCCTTTAAAGATTGAAAACTTCAGCTTCACGTAACGTGAATCACGTTAGCAAAGCGCTATTGGCATACGACGACCATTTCCCGCAGGAGCGAGTTGTTCGTGGAGATGCTTTTGATGATGTTTATTTATTGTTAAACAAATGCAAAGCTCTTACATTTAGGTAGTTATTCGTCTTATACGTTTTGGTGCCAATCAGATCCGTAAGCCAGCCGAGAGGCACAAACATTCTTCCAATTATTACCTCAGTGATGCGAATGAGATGAAATATGCTCCTCACTTGAGTAATTGTTGCGTAGGAACTTCAACAATTAGAATGGATTTGCAGCATTTGTTCTCTTTGACTTGCATTCTTGCTCAACCACCGCCGGAGCCAACCAACTAGTGAGATTTGCTGAATAGCTCGTTCCAAAAGGCCCATTATTTTTAGTACGACCTTCATCGCCATGTCGTCGAGAACAAAACTTGTCTGGATGCATGCGAAAGGGAGGAATTATCTTCATATACAGAAAAAAAATGTATGTAAGAGAAATCGGGTGGGTTTTCCCGAAAGTGTCTCGCAAAAATGGCTTTTCGGGGTCGTGCGCGCGAACCGGTGTATTAGGCGTCGCGAGCAGAGACTATGGGTACAGTTTTTAGCGGCGCATCCGATGCACCTAGAGGGGATTGAACTGGACCACTTTTGAGCCCTCAAAACGGGCACCAAAAGTTCCGGAACATCGAGGCAATCGGAGAGAAACCAGACAGGCGTGTCTAGAGACACAGGGGGTTCAGAAGTTAATTTTGGCTGGGAATGAATGGGACTGTCTGGAGACGCTGTCTGGCTTGTATTGGCGAATCGAGGAAGGAAGATCGATACTCGAGTCTGTCTACTGCCAGGGCAAAGTGATAAGACATGAGAGGGGTACATCTTAGCGGTGTGTAAGTGAATTTTAAACAAAAATGTGGTCGTAGAACCAGCTAAGTGCCGTTTATTCAGCTCTCAAGTTAGGAACTATTTGACCAAGTCATGAGAGAGAAAAACGGCCAGCTACGAACAAGCACTAAAGGCTATATAAGTACCTCAGGATCACTTTTTTTCGACCCGAAAAATACCAGCGTATTCGCCGTATCAGATTACATAGGAATCCGTATGGGTTTAGCAAAATTCGCATTCTTTCTTCAGGTAGACCACGAAATGTGCCACTCAGAGCCTCATTAGACTCATCATTTGCCCTATTTGAATGCAGACAGAGACTATCGACTCTCTCCTAGACGTCCCATTTTTTTCAACGTCTGAACCCCCTGTGTAGAGAGTCGAGTCTCGTTTCATTCCTTAGTCTTTTGGCTGTGACGAGACAGTCGCCTTTTCTCCGCCTCTCGTCTTCTTCTCCTATCTCCTATTTTTCCTCAATCGCTGCTTCGACGACAACTACGACTACACCAGGGAGTTTGGGCTGCTGTGAGTAATTTAATTGTCCGAAATTCAAGGCTTCTGAGCGAACTGACTTCACGTTTCTACCGTAATCCAGACCAATGTTTGCGTGCACGCAGGACATTTTCGAGGGCGCGAAGCGCCCGAGTATCTAGCGCAGCAAAATAGCATTATTCCCCAACTGTCCGCATTTTTCCAGCGCTAACATTTGCCCAAAATTCGATCGCAAACTGACTTTATGTTTCTACCGCAGTCCAGAACAATGTTTGTTCAATGGCGCGAAGCTCCGCTACGCGACCCCTGACCACGGGCGGGCGCAGCCCTCCCGTTGCCTAGCGGAGCGAAGCTCCGCTAGTTATAGGTCAAAAGATATAAATTGTTCTATGAACTCTGCTAAATTCAGCAACCATAAAGTTTCGACCCTGATATCTCTGGTGGTTCCAATACCTACCCCAAAATATACCCGCTAACTTTTCTCTCCCCCTAGACCTATCAGCTTCCATACATAACAGGGACCCCCTGCAACGCTTTGTCGAATGGACCCCCTGGTGTTCGAGTAGATCCGGACTGCGTGAGGAACAGTTATGTAAATATTATGCCATTAAAGGGTCCCTGCCACCGTGTTTTTTTGAAACTAAAGGAGGAGTAGCAGCAACATTCCGCGTCTGATTTCGCTATTTTAGAACAGTCTCCAACCACTCGGCTATCGCAGATATGAATTGACAAGGCCGGGCGAGTGGACCCACGGGATAATTCCCCTGAACAGCCAGTACTACTTCACGTTCTCTTTTTCTTAAATGAGGGATATAACGACTTTTGAAGTTTCCAAACTATAGAGAGACCAGGCGTACCTTTGGTTCGCCTGCCGAGGAAGGTGAATTTAATTAATATTTTTCATTTTCCAAAAAATGCGACATTTCAATACGTAGACGTATGCACTCCATTAAGATTGGCATTTTGCCAAGAAGTTCTACCCAGTCCTTCTTTAAGTAATAATATTTTTAGCGTGATCGGAGTGGAAACTATTAATTTTAATTACAACGAGAGCATGATATCTGTCAGCTTAGTTACGATTCCATTCCATTGGAGTGGAAAGAAAGGTGGGCGATTACGGTTATTTTCCATTGCCTCCCTTTCGTGCATGTTGGGATGAGAGAAGTATTTCCAGCGGAATTAACCATACGGAATGTACGCTCGTCACTCTGCGATCTCTCACCATAGTTCTCTCGTTTCTCTAACCGCCAGACAACGAGAACTTTGGAGAGAGATCGAAAGGCGATGTGCGTACATTCCGTGTGGTTAATTCCGCCGACAATTTCTCACAGAATTCATTCAGTGACGCTCGGGGACCCTAGATACGATCTGATCGTTGAATCAGTTTGCCATTCCATGTTTTTGGTCACAGACTCGTACGGCTCTGCCAATACGCTGTATGTATACAAGGCAGGCCTAAGAGGTCGTTTAGATCGTCAATTCATCAATATAACAGGTTCGCCGTAGGGAATCAATTCGACAGTTGTTTCACAGGGGAAACAAAACTTCCGCTCGATCGTGCCTCCGATTTCCCTGTGATCATAAACGATACTGTGGTAATTGTTCAATTCTCACAAATCTATTCTTTTACGCTTGTTGCTAATGAGGCACTCATGAGGATTTTCTCATATGTTGCATAGAAAAATGTTCATCGTATGATAGATAAGCGTATCTTTATATCGTTTTATCGCTCCGAAGGAGAAAGGGACAGGGAATGAGTTTTCATGTAGATGTTGTTGGTGATCGGAATTGGGGGGTCTTCGTGGACGGGGCAGGGGAATTAAAGCCGCACCCGTGATGGATATCCCATGAGAGATGATTGAGGTATCGAAAAGAATCTTGTTTTAAAGAGACCATATGGTAGGTTGACAATGCCGCCCTAGAGAGATAGTTAGTTCCATGTAGAAATGGCTCGAGTGCGCTATTTGTATTTGGAAAGGTAATGAGATCCTCAGGTTCTGTGATGCATAATGTTGAGGTAGGCTGATCGTGAGTAAAGCGCTCAGATCCAGATGTCCAGGCTGTGCATTTATCCATATTTGATTCAGCGTTCATATGCCGGTCCAGTTATACACAACAAGGCGATATATGCAGCGAATGAAGAAGATTCAGAGCCCAAGGTGAGCGGTGAATGTAATTGCCATTCTTATTTTTTGGATTTTGCATTCGAATCATCTCTATGGTATTACCCAGCCCCCCAACCATCGCAATTTCCTTTCCGCGCTCGAAAATTCCGCCTCTCAATATTTCAGCGCAAATATCACCAAGTCCCACAAGATTATCACAAAAGGGTCGCTCGACCGCAAATCTCAACTTCAAGTGATCTGGCTAACTAGCGGAGCTACGCTCGCTTCGCTCGCTGGCCCTGACCTTAGGAAAAATAAAAAAAAATTCTCGATCGCGCATAGCGCCCATGAAAGGCTCTCGGCTCGCTCCGCTCGCCCGCCCTTCGGGCTACAGCAGTAAAATGTAGTCAAAATAGATCTCAAAACATGTTTTAACATGTTCCTGTGAGGTTTGGGAACATTTTGAGTACTTTTGGAAAAATCATGTTTTTACGTGTTTTGACACCCTTTTAGGGGTCAAAAATATGTTTTAACATGTTCCTGTGAAGTTTGGGAACATTTTGAGTACTTTTGGAAAAATCATGTTTTTACGTATTTTTGACACCCTTATAGAGGTCAAAATATGTTTAGAAATGTTCCTGTGAAGTTTACGAACATTTTGAGTACTTTTGGAAAAATCATATTTTAACGTATTTTTGACACCCCTTCAGGGGTCAAAACGTGTCAAAATACGTTGAAACACGTTTTTCGCATGTTATGTTACCTTCTCACAAAATTTGGACCGATATGGACCGATTCCGTAAATTGCTGTAGATACACTTTTGATCTACATCCGTAAATGAGAAATTCTATATTTTTCTATTTCACGGTCACGGGATATTTTACGGTCGCGGGATACTGTAATGATCGCCTCGAGACCCGAAGTCCTTTGGTCAAGGTCCGAAGTCTTGACGACCTTCCTATGCTGAGATATAGATGTCACAAACGAACGAACCGACAGACGTATGGGTCTTAGCATATGTATAGAGGTAGGGAACCGGAGGTAATATTCCCAGAACGTTTTTTGGCAATCTTGTGGGCCTTGATAATAAACAATCTATGACCTATGGCTGAACGGACACAAGTTCGGAACGGCAATTGCAAAGGTTGGAGTGCGACCTATAGAAATTCCTATTTTAATTCCTCGAAATAAATGAACAAGGACATACAAGACAACATGTAGACATTTTTCAAGAATGAGAGCGTTTTAGAGCCAAACCAGTACAAGAACGGCATCATTTGGGTTTTGGACAATAGAAGCTAAATATTTTAGGTTCGTTTATACTGTGCTCAAACGGGAATTCTTCTGCGCGAAGCGACACTCTCACTTCCTTTCCTCAACGGAAGGAGCTATATCGACCTCTGGTGTGTTAGAGGGTTTGTTGCATGTATGCGCAAAGATGGAAATATAAAAGGCCATTTAGCAATTATATCCATCTGATGTACTGCCCAGAAAAAAATATCGGTGTCGTTAACGTCGTCATTGCGGACCAGAGAGATGGAAGGTTTGCATTGGGGAAAGAGTCCAAGAAAGTTAAAAGAATATATTTCAGCATAGTATCTCAGCAAAGCAAACCATCAACACGCAAAAACCCATGCCACATGATCGTCTCGCGCGACGGAAAGGAGTTGATGGCTATTCCTGTTCCGTCGAAGTTTTGCCCACAGGATCCGTCAAAGGTATGCAAACAAACGCTTCTCCAGCATCCTTTGCAGGTCATTTCTCGTTTCCTCGACGTTCCCAAACTCGCTCTCCTGGCGGGTCGAGCCATATACAGGACAGAGATTTGCTCGAAACTGGTAGCAGGAGATCGCGATGCTCAATTGGTCACCGAAAGTGGTTGCGAAAGTAGTTGCTAATTTTGCTGTGCACCCAAAAATATCACTTTGGTGTTAAGCATCTGTCCATTTTCACTTGTTTTGCACTTTTATTTATCCTTTTCCACTTTCTTAGAAATTTCTTGGTAGAGTCCGTTGTTTAAGCTATCAGCTTATAAATTCCCTAGTTGTTTGATTCGATCATTGCAAAATTCCATGCTGAGTAGTAGAGAACCCGAAGCGTTCTAATTCTCACGCCCGGACAACCCCAATGACGGACTGCGTGCGCTTTCGATCTAACTCATAAATCCCGTTTCATGACCCGTGTGATTCGATCGATCATGAAAAGGGGAGCGAGGGGGTAGAACAAAAGCGAGTACAGCCCGTTTTTATCAGAACGCTTCCGGTTCTCTACAATACTTTACCTTGTAGCCACTAAACGCTCTGCGGATGAAAATAATAAACGCTCATACAACAAAAGGCTACCTTTGTTTCCTAATTACATACGTCTCAAAACCTGTTTGAGACCTCGGGACTTTGATCGAGAACCCCTTACTTAGTGGACGAAATGAAGGCGATACCCTATATTCCGAAATTCCGTAATCCTGTTTTCTGACCGAACACGGAATCGTCTACAAGTGACCAGTGTGACGACCAATCAACTAGAGCCAATTCGGAGAACTTTTTTCAAGTTCATCACAGGCGTCCAGACTGACAGCCCCGCTCGAAAACACATTATATAAACTATTCCACCAACAATCTAAACTATTGATTTTGACCGACAATGATCAAGGTCTCATCAAGAGCCAGTCTGATATTTTGCCACCTCTGTGCTGCTCACCACGGGGTCCGAGATATCATTGTCTGTCGTCCGCTGCACTCCCATAACAAAGCCGATCGGAAAAACTGCACTGGTGGAATTACTGCCATTTTGAATGAATACCATTTCGCGCTCTATTCGCAATCACGTGCCTCGGCGCAAGATTTGATTCGAAGACATTTTCGCTCTTTTTGCTAGGCAACGTCACTGGATAAGGGTTAAATGTGATAGTCTGCTAAGAAACGGAGCCTTCATTTTGCCTGGTTTCGAATTCGGAGCTCCGTTTTGTTTACTTCTTAGATGGAGCACCTTCTACGTCTAGAAGTCAGATCATAAGGAGCTCCACATAAGAGGCTGAATCATACGGAGCTTCTAATTCGAAACCAGATAATTTCATAGCTCCCTATTTTGCAGACTATCACATTACACCCCATACTGTGGATAGTGTGTCTGGAATGGCTTCTGTTCTGAATGGCATCGATCAAGTTTTACCTCTCGATTTACAAGACAACGCGACTGAAGGGGCAAGTTCATGTCAACTTTTCGTAGTTAGATATTGCCAGTTCAGAGAATATTGATCCACGAAAATATTCTGTTCGTTCTTCAAAAGTGCATTGATGACACCTTCCAAGTCTCCACATTCGACCAGGTCTGGAAATTTCACTTTTGTAGCTGTTTATTATTGCAAACCTAGGTAGAAAATTAAGAAAAGCTAGGGAAAACAGTTAACCATTTTTTATATTTCTATGAGAAGTGCGTACAAAATGGTACACAAGGGAGTGCATCAAAGGTGGACCGGAACGATAAAAGTATCTGCTTGTCCTACATTTCTAATGTGTACAATTTTTTCCTTGGAGCATCTAGAATTTTCTTCGTTTCATGGCGGTCTAGTTTTGCTTGACTGGTGCAAAACACTTCTCTTAATATGCTCAGTGAAATATTATATGTATTCCTTAGAACATTCTCCAACCACTCGGATATCGCAGATTTCAATTGATGAGGCCGGGCGAATGGACCCAATGCATAATGCCCATGGGCAACCAGTACTGCTTCACGTTCTCTTTTTTAAGTACTATTTTTAGTGCAATCGGAGTGGGAACTCTTCATAGTAAGAATCAAACCGGTATAACGGCCTCTCTTACAATCAGCTTAATTACGATTCCATTCCATTGGAGTGGAAACAAAGGTGGGCGATTATGGCCAGGCATGTTGAGAGAAGCATCTCACAGAATTGTTTCAGTGACGCTGGGGGACCCAAGAAACGATCTGATTATGAAAGTAGATTGTCGGGCCATTTTTTTCGTCGCAGACTCGTACGGATCTGCGAATACGCTCTATGTATACAAGGAATCAGCCGATTATTTAGATCGTCAATTCGTCAATATAACAGGTTCATCGGAAGTAATCAATTCGACAGTTGTTTCACAGGGGAAACAAAGCTTCCGCTCGATCCTGCCGTCGATTTCCCTGTGATCATCAACGATACTGTGGTAATAATTCATTAAAAAAACGTTTCTCTTACGCATGCTGCTCATGCAGTCATTTTTGCATAGAAAAATGTCATCGTCGATAAACGTGTCTGCTATTTTGCCATATTTGATTCAGGATTGCTATGATGGACTTATACACAACAACTACGCAAAGGAGAGTCGCTGTAAAATCATGAAAACAT
The DNA here is from genome assembly GCA_014805385.1 of Levipalatum texanum. NCBI lineage: Eukaryota > Metazoa > Nematoda > Chromadorea > Rhabditida > Diplogasteridae > Levipalatum > Levipalatum texanum. The sequence continues at coordinate 3,260 of JACMIG010003382.1, read as the reverse complement.
GAATCTATACTAATTCGAGGTCCCTGAATCCGATTTTCTTGGTTAGAAATGCCCATCTATAAAGCCCAAGGAGCTATAGAAGATCAAGTTCTGGAATAATATGAATATCGATTTTTGGCACGTTTCGAGATACACCCCCAAAACATATCACATCTTTTTCTCCGTATTTTAAAACATGCAAAACCACGTTGAAGCGGTTCCTAGGCCTTCACATGCGCTTGGGACGATAATCAATCGATAAAAAGGCCCTTTCCTTCGGGAATTTTCCTGCCAATAGGAATTTTTTTAAAAATCTGAAAAAAATTGGACGACATAATGTAGACATGGACTGCATTTTCCACATTTTTCTGTAATTTTACCCCGACATATGTGTCGGTGTGGTGAAATTGCAAAAAGTGCAAAAAATCGATACGGAAATATGCAAATTTCGACCTTTGGATTTCCGAAATGAACCATTTCGACTCCAGAGCCGTCTTCAGGAGACCTTTCGCAACAAAATGCTTTTTTGTTTCACCCGGATTGGACCATTCTGGGCCAAGATATGATGAAATGAAGAAGTGCGCCAATACTTTTGACCGATACTGTATATACAACGGAAGGAAGTTCCTCACAATCAGAGCACAAGGTGAGCGGTGAATGTAATTGCCATTCTTATCTTTTGGCTTTTTATCCGGATCATCCCCCACGGTATTGTCCCGCCCAAGGCTGTGCTAAAATTTTTCGTGCATCGGCCCGGAATTAAAGTGATGCAGAGGTAACGCACGAACTACTGCGCGGTAAGCAGCGTAATGAATACTCTACCGCGTTTGATTTCATTCATTGCACTGTTTACCGCGGAGTAGTAGTTAATAGCGGATAATAATTGCCATTCTCATTTTTTTGGCTTTTGCATACTGTTCGTCCCTATGATGTTGTCCAGCCCCCACCTTTTAGCGACACATCAGAACCTTCTATTTTAAAGAAGGCGTGGGAGGAAACCGAGTTGCATTGTGGCCATTGTGGCCAATGCGCTTTTGGCCTGAGTTTAGTCTGGATTTCCATAATGACCGTAATCAGAAAAGTTCCTCCCACCCCTTCTTTAAAGAAGGAGTAGGAGCAAAGTTCTGTAACCGTAAACCAGCTGGGGCAATTGTGGCAAAAGTGCACTATTTTCCAGACTCAAGCCAAAGTGCACTAGCACTTTCACCTGATTCTGGTCAGATTGCCATGGTGACAGTAATCTGAAATGTTGCTCCTACTCCATCTTTAACTCCTCTAAATGAGCAAGGGAAATATATACAAGACAACATGCGGAATATTTTAAAAGCGGAATCAGAGCATTTTCGAGCCAAACTGGTACAAAAAAACGGCAGCATTTGCGTGCATGACAATTGTTACGGAATATTTCAGTTTCGTTTATATTGCGCTCAAACGGGAATTATTCTGCGAGAAACGACACTCTCACTGCCTTTCCTCAATCAAAGGAGCTGTATCGACCTCTGGTGTGTTAGAGGGTTTGTATGTGTGCGCAAAGATGGAAATGTAAAAGGCCCTTTAGCAACTATATCATTCTGACGTACGATCCAGACTATAATGTCGATGACGGTGACCTCGTGATTCTGGACCTGAGAGATGGAAGGTTTGAATTTTGATAAGTAAGCAAGAAAGTTAAAAGAATATATTTCAGCATAATATCTCAGCAAAGTAATCCTGATAATCCGAATAAACCATGCTGCATGACCATCTCGCGAGATGGAAAGGAGTTGATGGCTATTCCTGTTAAGGATCCGTCAAAGGTATGCAAACAAACGCTTCTCCGGCACCCTTCTGCAGGTCATTTCTCGTTTCCTCGACGTTCCCAAACTCGCTCTCCTGGCGGGTCGAGCCATCTACAGGACAGAGACTTGCTTGAAACTGGCAGCTGAAAGAAAATCGCGAAAAAGATCGCGATGCTAAATTGGTCCCCGAAAGTGTTTGCGAAAGTAGTTGCTAATTCGCTGTTCACCCAAAAATATCACTTTGGTTTCGAGCATCTGTCCATTTTCTTAATTTTATTGCGCTTATTTTTCTCCTTTCCACTTCTTAAAAATATTTTCTCAGAGCTGTCCGTTGTTTAAGTTAACAACTCATAAATGCACCCTCGATTGTTTCTGTTTATTTCGCTAGAGAGGGATTCCATCATTCCGAAAATCCACGTGAGTAAACCTTTTAGCCACGACAAACAAGCCTATAGGCTATAGTTGCGATTCTTACTATTTCTCTTTTCCTTGATCATTGTTATGTTTGTTGTGAATAATCACTTTGTAAATAAACAAAATAAACGCTCCTACTTTAAAAGACAATCGTTGTCCGTAAGTTTGTCCATATGTTTTTTGTTTGTTTTGAACGAGGCCTCCAGACAGATAGCCCCTCTCTAAGACATCGGTACACGGGGGACTCACAGTCAGAATCTTCATTTAGCCTGAGAGAAATGGGCAGAGTCTGGTCGTCCAGATCGACTGGCTACGTTTCTGACGGGGGTTGAAATTTTTGAAATTCTAAACAATATCACGTTTCTTCTATTGGCTGAACGGATTCTCATGTGCTAGGACAATTCAAAATCGATAGTGCCCGGATCGTGCCCAGCCGGTCCTTTCGCACTTTCTTGGTTCATCGACGGGTTCGGTGGCGCAGTGAGATAAGGCGCTTTCTCAAGTCGTTTTGTCGGGTGTTCGATCCCTGCGAGAACCAGTTCCCCCCTACTATTAACAAATCGCAACTTCTGTCTGACCCTCCGTCCGTCTGTCCGTCCGTCACGCTCCGTTTTTCGCTAGGATTTGAGGGTTTGGCCACTTTGGGCCCACGGGACCTTGACCTACCCCCCCCTAAGGATCATTTTCCTCGCAATCAGAGCACATGGTGAGAGGTGAATGTAATCGTCATTCTTATTGTTTTAAAATCCCATGGGACCATAATATCCAGTTCCCGCTGGATTTAGTTTTAGCCATATCTTCCTGTCCATCTCTTTTCTTTTTTTCCTTTTTTTTAAATTTTTAAAATTTGTTATTGTTTGAAACTTTTTTTTTCATAATTCATAAACCTAAACATTTGTTTTTTTATTTTTTTCTTTCATTCATACCTACAGAATTATCCATCCAACGCTAATGAACAAGGTCTTTTCAAGAGTTTGTCTGATACATATTTCGCCACCGCTGTGCTGCAGGCCTCCAGACCTACAGCCCCGCTCAAAACACATTATATAAGTCCATCCGCGTAAGGATCGAGCAGTGCCGCGCACTGGC